>VXAD01005369.1:1671198-1857594 GCA_013399195.1 Dicrurus megarhynchus
CGCCTACCTGCCCGGCCGGGCGCTGCCGCGGGGTGCCGGGAGGAGGCGGCGGCCGCGCAGGTGCGCGGGCACTGCGCCGCCGGAGTCCGCGGCTCAAGGAGCTGGGAGAGGCTGCGCCCTCCCTTCCACGGCACCGTCCGGTCCTCGGCAGCCGCTGTCCCCCGGCAAGGCCGGCCCAGTGCCCCGCTCGGCGCCCAGGAGCCGCTTCAGCAGCTGCCCGCCGTGCCCGGCTCGCCAGCCTCCATCCGGCCGAGGGACCTCCGCGAACCTCGCTCCGAGGAATGCTACCCTGGGCCCCCGCTTTCCTCCAGCAGCTGTTTCGGAACCTCTCTGAGGGTAGCAACAACCCAGCTAGGGCCTGTAGGAATTTGCAGATTTACTCGGAAAAGAAAAAATGAGGGATCAGAGTAGCAATGGCATGGAAATTGATGTCATTGTGCCAGTGCCTACCATTTAGCAAGACACAGAACTAGGGAGCTGATCCAACTTTCACCGACAGGTTCCCAGTGTGTTTAATGAGAGATTTCTATGTACTACCAACTTCCATCTTCACCAACTCTTGAGTGGTCAGATAAGCCTCAGAACTTCAGCTGGGAACATGATTTTTTGTTTAATTATAATGACATTAATTTCTATTTATATTCACTTTATTGATACATGGCACTAAAAAACTTTAGCTTTAAAGGGTGTTTTAGGCAATGTAGATGAGATTTAGAATACTGCTAATAATTTTATATATCTGTAGGAGTTTGAAAATAAAAAACATTTACCAGCAATTTTTGTTTCTTTTGTACTTTTATCCATTCTTCCTTTCTAAAATGTGCATTTACAGGGTTTAATTTTCATAAGACACAAGTGCTAGAAATTCTTGGAATCCTCTTTATTTTAGGAACCATGCAAAACCGTGCCAGCCTGATTTTGTTTATAGAGAGGTTTCTTAAAGGAGAATTCCTTAATTCACCTAGTGCACTGAAATGTGATTTCCTCAGCATATGTGGTACTTGCTCTCTATAAATTAGAGATAAATTTATATCTTATTAATATAAATCCACCGCAACACCATAAAAGACATTTAAGTGTTTTGAATTAGCACATTTCCAAAACTCACTGACACTCCAACTTTTTGTTTAACAAGAGTTTGAAAATTTGGATGCTTCCAGTGTACAAGTAAAATGCAATTTTATGTTATATAGTGCAATAAGTATATATTTGTACCATATACTCAGTGATACAAAGGCATTCATAACTAAAATTTAATTTTTATATACTTTTGATCATCTTTAATAAACTCAAAATGTATTTTAAAAAATCCATTCAATTCTCTTCATATGCACACAAAACCCAAAGAAACAACAACTTCTCTGAAACTTTGTAAAAATATGTTCTCAGAGGTGTAGCATCATACACAATAGCCTTTAAATTCACATCCAGCAGTCAACTTTTTAAATATCTTTCCAAATGCCAGCTTCACAGTAGCACATGTGGAGTACTTGCCTTTAGTTCCCTGTGTCTAATGTATTGCTTTCCCTTTAAAACACTGATTTCAAGAGATTCTTTTTCTCCCAGGGAAGGAATTCAGTCCCAGTATATTTGAGCCTCAAGTTACTAAATATGGATCAAAACACTGAAATACAGTGAGTAGTTACTCAATTGTGATAAATCATTCCAGTACGACACAAAATTTTTATAGGCCTTGCAATAAAATGTTTGATCTCGTGGTATGGGGGAGAGGGCTGGTTTTGAATCACCATATTGCCTTAAAAATTGCTTTGAAGCACTCTCAGTTACACAAGGTCATATAAAAAATGAAAAGTGCTCCAAAAAAAAATGTGTTCACAATTAAAAATACATTTTTTTATGTTGTGCATAACTTCCATATATTCACTTAACTTAGGCCTTTACTGTTCTCTTCTGCTGCTTATTAGAACAGGGTCCAACTACAGTTCCTATTGAAATGGAAAAGATCCCACAAGTTCATTTACAGTTTGGAATGACAAGTCCATTGACATTTGTAGCTTTAAAACTCCAAAGATAAATTTGGAGGTCTTGTGACACAGAAAGAAAAATTAACCTGTTTATTAAACATTTCATTTGCCTTAGGAAAGCAGCAACCCTCACACAGGTGAAAGCCAACTCAGTACAGCCGAGCTGTGAAAGATTAATGTAAAAGATGTCAAACTGAAGGACTCTAACATTGAGATTCTTTTTTCCACTGGAAAATACTTAGGTGATTGCTATCCTCATGTCTAGTTTTAGAAACATTGCTGTATTATGTGCTGTTTTTAGAACAGGTAGAGGATGGGGATAGATGGATGGATTATGGTTCATGGCTAAGAGCTTCCTCAGCAGTGGCAGCGTTTGTGCATAGCACATTCACATAAGCATCTTTGTTCTGGTTTCAATACAAAGGTCCATCATCCTGTTCCAGAAGCAGGATGCTGCCCAAACTGTATGTGCTCCTGTCCTCCCCTCCTTTAATCAAGCTCCTACCATAAGCAGATTAAAATATGCAAAAAGTTTGTCTGTTAACAGCTCACTCCCTCAGCAAAGAAAATAACAGATGTCTAGAGGCCACAGCCAGAATTTTAAATATTATATTTATTATACTAGATACTTAGATCTGTGTTTGGATATTTAAATGAGTTTTGTTGCTAGGCATGACTTTAGGTTGCTCATTTCATAAAACTATGATGAACTTGGGGACCTACATTTTTATATGATTCATGAAAGAATAAAGCACCAAACTCAAGAATCCTAACAGCAAAAATAATTCTCAGTTTCCAATATGTTTTATTTGCTTTTAATATATTGCAACAACACCAATCATCTGCAGTTATAGTATATTAGTAGTTTTGAAAGAAACAAGGTTCAGGATTACAAATTTGACTTCAGTGGTGGTGTGACTGTACAACGTCACAGGTACAAACTATTGAAAAGTAGTCTGACTCCATGTGAAATCAGCTGAGGTAACAGCAAACTATATATAAAGAAAATATTTTTCAGAATATATCATTATAGGAAACAAACGTAGTTCACTAAATTCATTAAAGGAAAAAATTAATCTTCTCAAAACTTGATTCATCTAATTTAGAACATTTTTTCACTATATGAAGAGTTTTGTGGAGGAAATATAATTAAGTGAAAAAAAACCCCATCTTTCCTCACAGTAATTCTATACCTTGTGTGTTTTCATCAGGAAATGTCAAAACACAGTAAGACTACACTGCTTCTTCCCAGAAATAGCAAATTCACAAGCAATCAGTAATAGGGATCCAAAGGAATCAAACCATTTCATCAGAAACAAGATCTTTCATGGATTATGCTTAATTATAATTAATATAATTATTGTAGTGATAATGATATACCATAGAATAGTAGGTATAGTCCACTTGACTCATTTACTTAATTTTATAAAGCAATATACTTGATACATTTCAGGATGGGAAAAATTCTTGTGAAATACCCAGAGGCATTTGCAGGTCTACTATCACATTACTGATATTCAATATATATCTGTGTATATATATGTGTGTGTGTGTATAATGTGTATAAAGTCTAGGGCAGCTAAAAGAAAATATGCCACAGAGCATACATTTGTACTTGAGAAAATCAAGGATTGTTGACAAACTAGAGGAAATTATGTTAATCTGCTGAACTATTATTTCTGGGCTTGTTATCCAGTATACCAGATACTCTGACTGACTCTTTAGCTATTCTTTCATCAGTGCAATCAAGATTTAAGACTGAAAGCATTTAAATTCACACCTGTTGGATTAACACTGGCATACAAGACTATTTGCTTGATTATCCAGGTGCTACAGATCAGTCAGTCTTGCTTCTGCCCTGGGAGAATCCTAGGCTGACTCCTCTTGGAATACATTTTGAGTAATATGAAGGACAGCAGGATGTGTGGGAACAATCTACATGAATTTACTAAGGGTAAATCTAGCCTGATCAATCTGACTGTCCTCTGTGATGAACTGACTGAATATATGGATGAGAGAAAAATGGAAGTACCAGTGGATGGTACTTATCTGGGCTTTTTCAAGGCTTTCTATGCTTATTCCCACAACATTCTCCTGTCCAAGTTGGGACATAACAGACTGGATTGGTGGAAACTAGATACGTGTGCAACTGGTTGCATGGTTGGGCTAAGAGGGTAGTGGCTAATGGGCTGTACTCTATCTAAATACCAATAGCAAGTGTCACTACCCAGGAATATATCTTGACGTCTTTAAGGATAGAGGATATGTCCTTACATCTTTGTCAGTGACCTGGAGGACACACAGGAGTACTCGTTCTTAAAGTCTGCAGGTGAGAGGACTAATTAACCCCTGCCAGGGGTAGGACTGCCATCCAGAGGGACCTAGACATGCTGGAGGAAAGGTCTGGCAGGAACCTTATGAAATGTGACAAGAATAAATGCAAAGCCCTGCACTAGGGAAATAAAAACCCTCAGTGAAGGGTTTTTGGGGCTGGGGACCAAGTCTGTTGAAAACGCCCTGGGAGTTTTGTCAGACAGTAAGCTGAGCATGAGCATTGAGGCCTGGCAGAAAAGAAAGCCAATGCCATCTTGGGCAATAACCAGGGGTGTTACTAGCCCCCTGCAACCAGTACTTTATAGATCACACCTTGACTAATGGATCATAGGACAATTCTGGTTGAAAATACTCTTAGGACATTTCTAGTTAGGATCAAATCTGAGATCAGACTAAGAGGCTTTATTCAAAAGATGGAGACAGTGTAACTTCTGTGGGCAACCTGATTAGGGCTGGAGCATCCTCATGGTGAAGTTGTTTTTTCATGCATCAAGTCTGAACCTCTCATTTCCACTTATGCCCATAACCCCATGTCTTCCCACTATGCATAACTATGAAGAACATATCTCTGCCTTCTTTTTACATTCCTCATGCATTTAACTCTGTGGGCTGCTGTTAGGTGTCCCCAAAGCCTTTTGCCAGGCTGGACAATCCTAGATGAGCCAGTGGTTATACAGATTGTCATATAGGTGTAACAGTGCTTGAATTACTAATGGATTTGTCTGTACTCTGGTCTCATTACCTCTAGCGCTTTACAGGAAAAAATGACAAGTACGAAAGAAGTAAAGACAAAGGCAGTATAGTAGAGTACCTTTCAGTGACTTTAATGGTTTTTTTCCTTTCAACTTACTCTCATCTTTACCTTCCATGTACATAGGCAGGTTTTTTTCCCCTCTGTTGCTTCTGCTTCAGAGAGGGACCTTGGACAAACCTTAGGTCAGAGGGAAGATTTTCAGAGATATGACAGGGCAATGGGTTGACAAGCTCCTAAAATCTACATGAAAGACACTATTTGTTTCAACTGGATGCAGGAATGAGCCCTTAGCCACACTAAATGAGAGATGTTTGCTCAGTCTGAAAAGATATTATTTAGTTAAAGATTACTGAAGAAGGAAACGTCTAACAGCTCACTCATTCTGAAACTCTAAAATATAAAGACTATTGAGCTCTATACAAATATTATTATACCTAACTGGGGCAAGAGGTAAGGGGCAAAATGCGTTTATTGTCTATTTCTGGATTTAGCATTGTAAGAGTAATTGCATATTTTTTTCACTACATTTCATGATATATATATGCAGGATATAAAAAAGAAGCATATGGCTAGCAGACATCAAAAAAAAGAGATGTATTTATTTATAAATCTCAAATATGCATTTATATTTTAAATTATGTTTTTAAAATTACCATATGTATGTTTACTGAACTGTCTCAACTGTGTGAAAAGATAGAACATGTCCTTAAACATTTGTTGAATTTTAACACATATTGCAGAATCACTATTTAACATTCAATGACCAATGTAATTGTTACAGGAAAGTTTTTATTATAATTTAAACTTAGCTAAAGAGCAATTGAAGTACAATATATTATCTGTTGTAATTGTTAAAAGAACTGATGGACAAAATTATTAAACTTAAATGATTTTAGTTCATTCACTGTAATCATCTAGTGCAGAGATCATTCCTGTCACTAAAATATGAAATTAAAGATATTGAGGGACTCCTGAGTGTAGTGTCCTTCTTCCTCTGTTTTATAAATGTCTTCTAAATTTTGCTTTGCTCATGTTGGTTATGTTAAATATCATGCTTGCACATGTGCTTCCTGCAGGTAGATCAATGAAAGGGCAACAGTGGGATGTCATGTCTTAAAAAATAAATATGCAGGAGAAATTTCTAAGAATCATCTCCCTGTATTATTTCTGATGAGAAAAACCAAACAGAAGTTAGAACAGCTACTCTTCCCTAGACTCATGAATTGACAGAGGTAATATAGAACAGGATGTATGTCTGCCACAGAGGCAGTATAGAACTTTTGTGGATTATAATAAAACAAGTATCAGTACAGACATAGCTGACTAAAGAACTAATGAATCAATAATGAAGAAAAAAAAGGGTTTCATTTAATCTAGAAATTTCCATGAAAATGGAAAGCATTTAGTGTAAACCATAAAAGAAAATGGCAACATTTTCGTGGTTGATGCAGCATAAGGAAAGAGGAGAAAGGAAAAGGAATACTTAGCAAACTAATGGTATCACAATTTTCCTTAGCTTGAAAAAGCACCCTAAAAATTCAGTATCAGAAAAAGAACAAGAGTTATAAGAAATTATTTTAAAGTAGGGTTGAAATTAAAAAGTACACATATGCCTGTCATTCACAATATTTGAGTATAACTTGTCATAAAACCATCACGTGAACTAAAAGAATTCAAAACTTGCATTTCTAACTAGTTAGACCTAACTAATTAGCCCTACTTCATTTGCATTTTCATTAAATGTGTTCAGGAGAAAAAATTTTTGGAAAAACAACAGATAGAAGGAGATATACTATATTAGTAAGCTATATATCAAACTATATTGCCATGAGTATACCTGACTTGTGAGAATAATTAACAACACAATCAGCATCAATACCTAGGGTTTGGGTACTACCATTCTACATATTCAAGAGGTATGTGTATTATTATGGCTGAAAGTGAACAGAACTTAAAGCTGAAATAAATTAGAAATAGAGGACTTACCTGTAAAAGGAAATTGAAAAAAAATTCTAAGAAGAGAGAACTAATTGCATTTAATTACTTTAAAGAAAGGTTTTCCAGAGAGCTGATGGAATGAATTTGGAAGAATGTCTCCAAAAATGGTTTGTATCAGTGAAACTTAAGTAAGGAAAGCAGAAAAGGTGGGCTGAACAATGAAAAAAAAATTAAGAGTACTGTTTCTTCAAGCTAGTGACAAGGAAGCTACCAGCAGTCTTCAAAGAGAAACTTTGGTGGATTCAAGGCAATCAGAGAAAGAAGAGAAACCAATAGTGGCAAGTAGTGGCTAGTTAGCACCTACTCTATTTATAACCCTTAAATCTCAGATTCTGATATAGTTTTGGGGGGAATTTATGATTTTGCTTTTTCTTCATCTGAGATGTGTTTTGCTGAAATGCTAGGGATCTATTTAAATCAGTCAAACAATATATTTTATAACAACGCAATAAAAGATATTTGTTATATCTAAAATAAAGTAGATCCCTAAAGAAGCATACATTTTACTCTTATGTAGCTGATGCTGCTGTCCTTGCTCACTGTTACATTTTAAAGGATTTAAATGTAATATACAAATCAGCATTACACTGCAGATACATCAAGTAACTTGGTTTTATATAATGTTAAAAGTTAATAAATATTCTATTCTTAATACTTTCTACTATCGTTAAAATGCTTGTGTCTTTCAGTGTTTTAAACATGTATGTAACGAAAAACACATTCTACTCACTTCTCTGGGAACAGATTCACATATAGATTCCAGGGAAAATTTTAGAAATTTATCAATACATTTTTGCCTTTGTATTTTGTTTTACAAGATGTGCTATAGTTAAAAGCGAAGTTCTCTTCTAGTTGTACTGTCACAGATATCAACATAGTTTATTTTAGATTTACACCGTATAAATAGGATGAAGACAAGGGAACTGGTTTTTGAGAGCAGCAGGATCCTGTGAGTAAAGCACTCAGTGGCAAGCTTAGATAATTTTGCTGACTACTCCGGTTCTGCTATGGGTGCATTACTTGACTTTGACATCCAGGATCTACACAGTGCTGTAAAATCAGCACTGTGATTCAAGACTGCAACTCTTAAAATCTTCCCTTAACACAACAAACCTCAAGTATTCAGTCAGAAAGAAAAAAAAAAACACTAAACTAAAAAAAACTGTGTAACTAAAGTTCTGCTTTCAAAGATGTCCACGAATTCCTTACTTTTGTTAGTACTTAATAGATCAATGTGTAGGCCACAAGTGGGCCATTTTCTTTCATATCCCCTTCAGGAGACTAAATATAATACACATTTATATCATTGCCACCATAAATACTCAATCAAGGTCTGTACAAACCACAGGGAAATTGATTTTTCACTCAGACATAACGCCAGAAGTCAAAGAGGTAATGTTCCAAAAACTTAGCAGAACCTCAGAATGGTTGAGGTTGGAAGGGAGCTCTGGAGGTCATCTGGTCCAATCTTCCTGGCTTGATCAGCATCACCAAGAGCAGATTTCCCAGCGTTGCCCAGGGGCTAAGTACATGACCTGAGTGGCCTAGTTCAGACTTCTCTTCCTGAAGGGTCACAAATTTGCAAATCTTGCTTCACAGGAACATAATTCATCATCCTCACTACCTGCGGATGCCAACCAACAGAGAAAAGATGAATTGGACAAAACACAGGAATGGTACTGTACTAATACTCCTACTGAGGGCAAGAACTTGATTCCACTTTCTTTTTCTTCTGGGTTTCAGGATGCTTTTCCACCTAGTGGGTCTATAAAGCCATGTTTTGAACTGAATTCCAATACAATAAAATTTCTTTAACTCGAAAGAAGTGACAGAGACAGATTCCATCAAGACCAGATCGAATGTTAAAATTCTGGCATAGTGGCAGTGAGTACTTTTAACCCCTTCAGAAAATGTTTGAAACAAGTTCTTCTAATTTTGATGTTGTCACTTTCTCATTCTCCTGACAAGTTTTTAAAAAGAAATGGTGACACTTTTAAGATTATGTGAGTACACTATTAAGGTTATGGGATGCCCTGAAATGTCTATTAGATAAAGTTGTTTAAATGACTATGCTATGAATTTGCTTTTGACTATAGTTCAGCTTTTCCATAAACTACCATGATGTCTCAACCACGAAGACTAGAGCCGTTTTGGATTTGTGAATATGCGCAACACCAGGTTTCTAAGTTTCAAAGAGCAAGAGACATATTGAATTTAGCACTAAACAGCAAGATGCAAGAACCACATACTTGGAGCTGGATTTTAAGTGTTTGCCTAGATAATCTAATCAATCATTTATACTATTTTACAGCAAGCCTTTTAACTACTTACATATGTTTTACTTTTCTAGACTGAAATTATCTGGAGCAATGAGTTTCTCTGATGTGAAACACTTATACAGTGCCAGCACAATGGAGTAGCAAATTTGGTTTGATCTCTAACATAAAATGAGTCCATGGAACTGTGTATATTCATCTGGTTTATATGAACTCTAACCTTATGGCTGTGTGGCATAGGAAATGTTTGCTTCTAAAAGCTAAATGAAACCAAAATCAGGTAACCAAACAATAAATGCATGCATTTGCTACTCCCTTAGTTTCACTTTTCAGGCTAATTTTTTTGCACTCAGATTTTGAGTATACCAACTAATTTAATGTTTCTTCTGTTTTCTATAATTACTTCAACAGTTTTTATAATATTTTAGTTTTAATAGCTTTGCAATGCTTAGTCTGTTTCAATGTATAACAAACACTTTGATTAGCCCTTATTTTCAAGACTGTCTTGAATGGAATTACTTCTGTCTGCTAGTATGAATAAACATGCACAGCCCCTCTCAGAACAAAAACCAGTCCTGATGCTGAAAATTTTGCTAATTTCTATCACTTATATATTCAGGCTTATTATCTGGAAACGATCTCCTTGATACTGTACATTTGCATATGCATGAATAGTCATCCACCTGCATACAGTTATTCTTGGTGCAGTGTTTTAGCACTTGTGAGCTGGAATTTCAGACATTATGCACCACTTCTACTCTGTATTGATTGATCCCTGATTCTTCTGTAGGAGGCTTCACCTGACATAGATACTGAGGGAAGTAGGACTGGTGGAGGGGAAAGGGAGATATCCTCCTGCTCAACAATTCCAGATAGTGCTGCAGCCATCAGAACTGCTATGATGTATGGGGTTCTGGAGTAAGATACATGTAGGGACTTCTCCAGCTCCTCACCTGAACCACCTTGAGAAAATGGAAACACAGTTTGCAACTGTCAAGGTTCAACAATCTCCTGGTTTGTTGTCTTTCATTTGGTTTTTATTTCTGTGATGGTCATCATAAAGCTACAACTCAATTTATTTTTAGAGATGAGTGTAAATTCAGGTCTTATCCAAAGGATACTCTGCTTTTAAAAACAACTTTCAGGTTTTAACAAAGGTGACGGAATATTTAATGAAAGATTTGTTATTTGCAAAGCTGATTTTATTGCCAGAAAACTAAGACATATTTCAGGCTGAGAAAGTTGGGACTGTTCAGCCTGGAGAAGAGAAGCTTGCATGGAGACCTCATATCAACCTTCCAGAATCTTAATGGGGTCTCCAGGAAAGATACAGAGGGACTACTAGTCTGAACTGCAGTGATGGAACAAGGAGTAATGGGTAAAAATTGAAAGCGGGGAAATTTAGGTTTAGATACTAGGAACAAATTTGTTAATGTGGGGGTAGTGAGACACTGGAACAGGCTGCCCAGAGAAGTTGTGGATGCCCCAGCCCTGGCAGTGTTCAAAGGTAGGCTGGATGGTGCTTTGAGCAACCAGGTCTGGTGAGAGGTGTCCCTGCTTATAGCAGAGAGACTTGGAACTAGAAAATCTTTTAAGGTCTCTTCTAACCCCTTACCTTTCTATGATTCTATGATATAACAGCATTTTAACTAATCCCCATTTGATTTAGTAGAAAAGCTTAAAATAGCTGGTGCTGTTACAAATGCATTCATGCTCCGTCGTACTATTTTCCTCGGATGGGCAGAAATCTCAGGGATGATAAACTCTTGTAAACTTTGTAAAAGCCAGTGGCTAAGCAGGTAAGAGACAGTTTAGCAACTTGGCTGGGAAAAAGGTTTCAGCATAAGTGAAGCAGTTACCTATTCTGTTTGGTCTGTCAGCTGACTCATATGCACACAGAGGGAAGCAGGGACAATTTGGGTCACTTCCACAAAAGAATAAGGATTCCAATTTACAAAGACCCAGTGCAAGGTCTCTTTGAGACTGAAAGTACTAAGAGAGCTAATACTTGGCAGAAAGCATTTGAAAACAGACAGGAGAGAAGAATTTGTGAGACTTATGGTGTACAAACACTCTGTCCCTGCAAAGATTCAGCATGGTATTGTACAGCTACAGTACAGCCCCTTCCAGAGACTAAGATTTTGCAAGTTTTTCAAGATACCACTAAGGACTTGTGGCAAAGTTGGCCATGCAATGACACATTTCCATTTTAAATAGAAATGTTGCAGCAAAACAATTTTAGTATGCAGATACAGCCACTAATTGCTCAAAGCTACTTCTTGAATAACTGAGCTACTTCCTCAGTCTAAGTGATCAGTCTGTTCCCAGAATGGCCAAATTTGCAAATTTTATCAGAAGCAAAAGTACACAAGAGCTGCTTCTCTCCTTTCTAAGGAAATAGTGCCCAGCATTTAGGACAAAATGCTGAGCTTTGACTAGACTGAAAACTACGGCAAATGAAAAGACCTCAATTATAGTTTTAAAATCCTTCACTTCACATTATTTTAAGTTTTTAATTAGATGTCACAACTGTAGTCAATTAGAAGTTATTAAATTACACCATTCAGGATACACTGGGAGAAATTAGTCCATGTTAGTGAATATTCATTAAAAAAGTGGTGGGATTTTCTTTTTCCAACATTAGAGGCTACAGATGGGATCCTAGATATATGAAAACGAAGAGATCTTTGTTAGTTACTTATTATATAAATGTACTTTATTCTTGCTTTTAGGAAAAAATGAAACCAATTAACTATATGCAAAGAGCAAAAAGACAACCTTAAATAAAGAGGCCAGAGAAAAACCGATGGAAGCAAACAGATAAAACAATAGATCACAGAAAGGCTTGGGTTGGAAGGGACCTTAAAGATCAAATGTTTGCAACCCTGCCATGGGCAGGGACATCTTCCAGCAGACCAGGTTGCTCAAAGGCCTACCCAGCCTGACCTTGGACACTTCCAAATACTAACTCATATTTTCCATATTTTTAAGAAACTAAATAATAAAAAAGAGGAAATAGAAAAAAATGTTCTGAAAACACAATATAAATAGAAAGTTTATTTAATGAGGTATAAATTAGGATAAAAAAATATATATGTATATGCAAGATAAGAACAAAGAGAAATTATCCATATTATAATGCTCAGTCTGTAATCCTTTTTCCTAATAATCACATCTCACCTAGTAAGAAATACAACAATGGGTTAGATATTTGCTTTAAATATCTGTAAGGCCCATAAAGAAGTTACATCATTTTTGTAATATTTGACATTAAATGCAGCAAAACAACTAAAAAAGTGATGATACACAGCTTTCAGGAAGCAATCAGCAAGATTTTAGTGATCCTGAGATAAACAGGACTGAAAAGTAAACTGTAGTAACTTGTCAAAATCATAGATGCTACATCTGCATAAAAATGATGCACTGAATAAGAAGTGTTTAATATTAATCCCTAAGAAAAATGTATTTGAAAAACACCTTAATAACGGGTATTCAGAATAATTGTCAAGCCTAGGAAACAGTAAGTGATGCTACAGTTAGAAACCCTCCAATTTTCCCAGCTGAACTGACCGAAGAGATCAAAAATTCAAGAAAGTTGCATAATTCACAAAAGAAGAACAAAATCATTAGCACTCACTGTAAAATCCCTTGCAAAGAAGCAACACTGGTTTGCTGATGCCCTAGTACCATATTACTTTTTAATAGCAAAATGAGCTGTCAATTGAGATTAAGTTCCTTGAAAAGGTCTTTTCATTGAATTAAGCTTCTTAATAAAAGTAATTGCTTTTCTAATTCCCCACTGGGCTACTGAAGCATAATCCAGTACCAACTATATAAAAAGTAGAGTCTCAATCACTTCAGTTGATATTTGGACTGGAACCATAGCATCAAAACCAAAGCTATGGCCTTGGCAAAATAATATATAAGCAAGAATGGGACTGAATATGTTGCAGAAAAGAAGTAGATTTGCTAAATAATTTTAAAGCAGAAAAAAATTATTTCATTGTTTAGTTTTATTTAGGCTTCCTTGAATTGATGTATTTTCAAAAGCAAAGAAAACTTAGGAATAGAAAGAGCAGCAGCTTTCCCTTGCAATAGATAGATCAGGTAGCTAAGGGAAATGGTATTCTACCAACCCAGCTAAGAGAAAAGCATACAAAAGGAAGTTTAATGAATAGTCTTACTGAAATGTTGAGATTTTTATTCATGTAATAGCCAGACCTTTCTGAAATTTACACTTTGTAAAAGAGATTATGTCTGGGCAAAGACTTCCCTGAATTTATAGCAGATTTTATAGGTCTATCTCCACTTGCAAATTTGGTGCTGTGTAATGAAGGAGGATGGGGATGGTTTTTTTGGGTTTTTTGGGGGCTTTTTTGTTGTTGTTGTTGCTGGGGTTTTTGGGTTTTTTTTTTTTTTTTTTGTTTTGTTTTCATTTTTTACTTTATGGAACTAGCATAGCTGGTCTGCACAGCAGATAACCAATTGATTTCTGTTGAGAAAACATATCCTGGGAAAAGTACAATGGACACTGATTCATGCTGCACAGACATGGAATATTTGTTTCTTTTCCCAGATGCTCCAAGTTGACCAAAGTAATGTAGATACTCAGATCCTGTGGAACAATCAGCTGCTGCATTAAAAATGAAAGATAGATATGTTGCAAAACAAATGGAACCTTTCAGAGTGCCTCTTTAACTAAATGAGTTGTTAGTTTTTATTAAGGATCACGAAGATTTTTTTACCCAAAACCCACGATTTTACCGTGAGAATCAAGAGATCTTTTCTCTTCCTGGTCCTGATGCTGACTTGCAGGATAACTCTGAGATTCCTCTTTCTGTTAACCTGAGGTCTGCTTTTCCACTCATTTGTCTTGTCTAAATGTGAATGAGGCAGAACTGCTTCTTTTTGCATAGCACCTGGTATAGATGCAGCACAATTCCCTATAGGCTTAGGGCATTTTAGTGAGACAACTGAGAGATATTTTGGAAATAGCAGTTAAAAAACTAAAAATCAGTCTTTTGGATGCGTATACCTCCACAGAAGCCAGAGAGGCTGGTCTCTAAGTTTTTTTTGCCTTTCTCTTTACAAATGCGGAAACGCTGAAAATGGTGAGTATGAAATTAAATACTTAATTAGCTTTCCATCTATACCCATTAACTAAATCTCCATTAGATTTTAGTAAAATTTCCTTCCACAGAATAATTGCAGATTTAATTGAACAAACTAGTCAAAAACACAGTAAGATTTTCATCTACTTACAGTTTCTTTGGTTTTTTTTAATTTTGTTTTGTAGCAGGCTGCCTTAAATATTTATATTTTGCCCTAATTTTTATAATTAGAAATCCTATCTGTTTCAGTATATCTCATAAGTAATGAGTAGATTTTCTGCATTAAGCCAATCACCTCTCAGAACCTAGGACAGAGAAAAAGTGAAGCATATTTAAATAGAGTAACAGACCCCTTTTTCCTTGGGTCGTGTAAAGAATGCACGTGTAAAAATGTTTAGTTGTTATTAAGTTTTAGTTGTAAGCAACACAGAAGAATATTAAGCACAGTGCAGAGGTTTAACTAGAGACTTCTAATGAAAGATTTGCAATGGACTGACTGTAAGGCTGCTCAGAATTCAAGCAATAAAATTGCTTTGGGGAAGTGAACATAAAGTAACATGTATCAGATGATTACATCACAGGACATTCCATAACCAGATTCACTGCTGCTTTGTTATCCCTTGATAGCTATGCCAAAATAATTTTTACCTTGCAAGATAAATCCTCAGCCTTGAAAAAACAAATGAAAGCTTTATTATTCATGAATTAAAAATAAAAAATTTTTTGTAGCTATGGGAAACAATGTTCACCTTAATTAAAAAGTAATTTCAGACATTATTTTAAATGTGCTTGTCTATATTTTAATTGTCTGTTATGCCAAATGATTCATACATCAGAAGTGCTACACGTGGTATGAACAGAAACAGGCAAGCACCTGTGAGATACAAAGTTCTCCTACTTTACTGTATGTACAGCCTCATCTTAAAGAAACACTTCCTGCAGTGCTAGTACCTAACATTCTTCTGGATACCAGTCATTATAGCTTTTTATTATTTTTAACCTGTTTCTAAACAGGGAGATACTTATTGAAGAATACTTTTAATATATTTTATGGATTTCATTCCATTTCTGTATATTTTCACTGGAGCTTGACTGACAATAAATATTTTGTACTTTATGTGTATAAAAAGGTATCCAATTAAACTGCTGTAGTCTGTGAAGTTACATTACTTAGAGGCATTAAGATAATTGCAAAGTGTTCAAGAGCTACACCCAGTTCAAAACATACCCATTCACCCCTAAAAGCCTGAGCAGATGTTTTTCCCTTTTTAAAGTATACTGTTCATCCCCCCACCAAAAAAAAAAACAGATCACCATTACACACCAAATTAGGGGGAAAGCTCATGAACACACAATAGTATTAAAGTTATTCTGTCAAAATTATTTATAGGCATATAGAATTATTGCAAAAAGATTCAATTAAAAAAAAAATCAGTAAAAAATGCAGAGCAAAAAATTTAATGAATTTGATAAGAAATGTTTCTCCAGATAGATATGCTCTTCTTTAAAGACCGTTTAAAAGTTAAAATGCATTATCAGCCCACTGGACCAGAACTTAGTGAAAAAAAATCTCCTTTATTCTAATATTAATTTATCTCTAATTCTTGGATATCTATAGCAATTGCTGGACGAAGCTGGAAAACAGGTTTGTTCACACCCCATGATCTCATAGAAAGTGGGTTTAGAAACCCACAAGCCCATAACATAAACCCTAAGAGTTCTTTAAGTAAGCATTAGCTCACAGTTTAAGATGACTGGTTGTCCATTACTGGCAGTGAAAGTACAGTCAGTGCAGTGTATAGAACCTAGAGATGCTCAGCAGCCCCAGTGTGAGTGTCCACTTGGAACTGAGCTGTCTACGCTGCACCAAACAGATCCTTATCAGCTACAGAGTGTGTATTTTTTTCCACGTAGACACCCATGTATGGGCATTTCAATTCCAGTGTCACAATCTGCTAGCTGAATTTTGCTGCTGTCACTGAGTCCTTCTTTAAAATTGTGTTTAAGATAGAGGAAAGTAAGATTTCTTAATTTTTTTCTTATTTTAAAGGAGTATTTGACTTGCATTTTTAAAATAATATTCGGAGTTCCCTTAATTAAAATGGAGTATGCAGCCTTGACCTCCCTGTAATTAACTCTTTTTGCAAATCAGTAGCAGTTCCTTTTAAATCAATGGGGGTTGTTCTGTCTCCATGGAAACACTGCTAAACTTCCAGCTTAAAAACCTGTACCAGGACAATGGTACTTTTGCCAGACCAGCTTTGACAAACAATATGTGTTTTTAGATGTCATGGCTGCACAGTTCTCTGCAATTCTCTGACCTGAGAGATCTCGGTTGGGTTCTGATGCTTTGGTGTCTCATGGAGTTGTTATTTCACATTCACATTTTTCTTACAGCCAAGCAGTTCGGTCTGACTTCAGAACACCTATTGAGGCCAATACCCTTGGGACAGGCAACAGGGCCCTTGTAGGATCATTTCTGATATCGCCGGCTCTTAGGTGAACCTCAAGAGCAGCAGGCATGATGCATCACAGTCAGATCCTTGAAGTGCCTATGGCATGGGCTGAGCCTTATGAGACTCTCATAAGGCCATGAGAAATAATCACTGCCATGTTTCACAGATGCTACAAAGGATTTTCCAGAAGATAAATATTTTGAGTTGGCAGAAAATGTACCCTTTATAGCCTTGTCAGGAGCTGGCTCCTACACAGCAGTATAGAGACAACAGCTTGCCTCCTCCTGGAGCTGCATCAGTTAGGGAATGAGTTGGTATAAATTTATTATACTAAAAAAATTAAAAGAAGCTATATTCCCATAAAAATGTAAACCAAAAATAAACAGTATTATGCAGAGAATTATCAATTTTGTTGTTTTATGAAGTACTTGATTTACCATGTGTTCTGATTTAACATGGCTGTTTGAACAAGAGCACTGAGCAGCAAGAATACTACCAGGGGCTACTGTTTATTCCAAACATGCTTACCACCTGTGGCTCTGCGTATCTTCTATTCATTTACAAATGTGGATCAGGAGAAGAACAGAGCAATTTGATTACCTGACAGGTTTGAGCTGGGCAGTGAAAAGTTTCAAAACCTGTCATTTTTTTTCTGTTCAGGTTTCATTAATTGGAAAGTTAAAGATTTGAAATGCGTTTACACATGAAGTATAACACTGAATAACAGTAAAGCAACTGTACCCTTGTAAAAAAAATCCCACTTTTAGTAATATTGTGGTTCCATTGACATCAAGGTGTCTGCATCACTGAATGACTATTTTCATCAACCAAGTAATTTTGCTTTTCAAGTCTGCAGTTTTGGGGGCAGTTATAAGAAAAAAAATAAATCAGCCTTACATTGTCATAACCAAGATTGATGGAGTTAGTACTCTAGGCTGGTTATAAAAAAGATAGAAATGTGTAAAGCACAGGAAACTGAACTACTGTGAAGTGACAGTAAACTAAACCAGTTGGTATATCATGGAAGAGTGTAGAAGTGAAAACATGCAGAAGAAAAGTCAGAGATGACACTTTCTCTAATGCTATCCCACATATCGCGTGATATTCCTGCTAAACTCAGTCTTTGCAAATAAGGCGTACTTGCAAATAAATTTGGTAGAAACATTATTCATGTATGCTTGGTGTCTGAACACATATTGTACCCCCAAGGAGGGGCACACAATTCATGTTTTTCTACCAGTAACATTTTTGCAGTGTACAGAGCTGAAAATGGCTTTGCCTGCATCTTCGATAACGTGTACTACCTCAGATCAGCAGTTTTTCATTCAAGCTTTAATGAAAACAATACACTGAGCTTTCACATAGGGCATTATATAAGCCTTTTGCTAGAAGCTGGCTCAGAATCTCCCCATTCATTCAAATGTTTCTGGAAAGTTCATTTTAACTAACTGTACACATTTTTGCTGCCCAGTGAGAAAGTTTATTCTCTGAAGGTGAACTTGCTGCAAGAGTGCAAAGCTTTGTTTAAATAGCTAACTGAAGCAGAAAAAAGTATGGCAATATCAGAAAGAAGTTATATTTCTGTCGTGGTAAGTCTATTTTACTGATGTTATTAAAATGTATTTCCTAATGATTCACATACAATTTATTCCTTTCCACTTTGTACTTGTTTGGTCAAGACATTTTTCAAATATACCCGGCTAACTAAAGACCAAGTTTTGTTAAAGTAGAAACTAATAAAGGTTACTCTTATACAGAACAACCTGTAACTCTTCATCATTTTACATGCTACTAATAAGCATTTAACAGATTTCTTTTACAAAATGTTTCAGCATGTCAGTGGAATGCAAAATTATTTGACTTCAATGCACAACACAAAAATGACAAAAAATACATACTCTTGGTACCAGCATTGTCATTATAAAACTACCATCTAGAGCAGTTTTAGGATTATATTATTGATAGTATGTAAGAACTATAGCTTGACAACAAAAAAAAAAAAAGGCAAGAGCAAAAAATCTTGCATTTTTACTAAAAATAGTCATATTCTTTGCAATTGATAAAATTCAGGCTTGTGCATGGAAAACCCTCTCATTAGCAAACTCTTTTATGATTTTCATAGCCAAAAAAACAAAAAAGCAAATTATACCCTGTGTGACAGGCTTAAACTGTGGCTCTGCAGCTACATTTTTGACAATGGCTATTGACATGGTAAATAATAAATACTATTTTCTGCAGGAAAAAGATCTAAGCATATTAAATAAAAAAGAGTGCAAACTGATGTTTTATGTGGCATGGAATAGCATTTTTTTTCTTTATCTTGGTCTCCTAGTACTTTGAATAAAGACAAGTATTTGCTTACAGGGCAGAAGAGAAGGTTGTCAACCATTAGATATTTCAGACATGAGTTACGGCTACTATAAATTACTGTTCTTTGTTGTTCACAGGTTAGGGTTTCTTTAATTAGTTAAAAAAAACCCAACAACAAAACAGGTATAATTTTAAAGTAGTGAAATAATACCCCTTTCTACCATTACAACTGTGTTTATCCCCAGCTATAAATTTGCAAGATCAATCAGATCATCATTTTGCATCTCAAAAAAGGGCATGAAATATTTCCTTCCAGGGTACTTAAAACAGAAAAGTTAATATATTTCGCAACAACAAATAAAATCAAACATTGGGTTGCAGAAAGAGCAGTCTGAATCTCAGAACAATAATTATATTAGGACACGGTGTTGGAGAACATATAAAGTGTCTAAAGCCCTACTACAGCAGAAAGATTCCAAAAGTAGTGCTCAAATTATCTGTGCTATGAGTGTACAGGTTCTGCATCTTCACTGATTTCGGCACGTGTTCAGCACTATCACAAATGCTTGCAGATACATCTACTGTGGCTTAGCACTCTTAAAGCTCCATATGGTGAAGTAGGTGGCAGGATAAATTTCTTGAGCAGAAGTCTGTATGATGAGAAAGTTATTCTTAAGTGAAGCTTTGCATAATGGAGTAAAACACTTTCTGCTATGTTTTTATTTCAGAAGATATTTTGTTCTATTTACACACAGGTACACGGAAACTATTTCTTAATTTATTCTTAAAATGAAACCAATATGCTTAATAAATTGATGACAGATTAGAAATTAAAATAGCAAAAGTGCTGAAATTTTGGGTAAGGGGGACATGGATACACACAACAAAAAATTAGGATTTTACTTTAGTTCCTTAAAACAAGCTCCTATGAAAATTCAGTTTCAACAAGATTTGTAGGATCTGATCTTTGGAGAATAAATAAGCCTCAGGATAACAAAAGTAGTGTCAGTTCAAGATTTAACTTCCACCCTTTAATTTATTCCTTATCTTCCTTCCACATTCCCTCTCAACCTTGCCTCAACTCCCCAGAATTTCAATTGGAAGAACAGGGCAGGCAAAGTGGAGCTGAGGCTGCACAGAATCTGTTTGAATGTCTATACACACATAATGCAATAAACCCACAATAGGAAAAACCTGCACATGCATAATTGCCAAACACCTAATTTCTAGATGAAGTGTAAATAATGTATTCTAAATCCAATTACTAATATTTTATGTGCAAAAAGAAGCTGGCCTGTGTTTAGCTCCTTAGTCTTTTAAATCTTGATTCATAGTTGTTGTAGAAATCTCTCCTCAGCATAACCCACTTAAGCTCAGCATAACCCACTTAAGGACAGACCTTCTAGATGCTAAAAGCCTACTGGGGCTGTAGTTTGCAGCTTAAAAAGGAATACAAAATTGGTAGTATAAAATAAGAACAATTAGAATGTACACTTGTCTTTAAATAGATTTTTTGATGGTGCTATTTGATTTCTATTTGGAGGACAAACACCACAATACTGGCTACAATACCAGTTCTCCATACATAAATATTGGCTTCAGAATCTAGGTTTCATTTTTTAATGGCCCAGAACTAAATACGACAGCTGCTATTTAGCAAACATAAAATCATCGCATTTCTGATAAAAATAACATACTTATTAATGCTGTATTGCAATAGATTTGATATTGTTGTTTATTTCAAATGACTATGCAGTGCTGGAAAACTGAAAAATTATGAAAGGCTGAAAGTTTTCCCCAAAAGGCAAACCCAGGAGTTTTCAGTTTCCCACTGCAGACAGGCAAAGCCTCACGCTCCAAGGCTGCACATGCAAAGTTATAAAACCAGAGCTCTTGGGAATCAGATCAAGCAGTTCCGGAGGCGTTGGAAGATGGCCTCTGTATGGCTCACTTTTGGGTGCAAACAGCAGCATCAAGGGCTGTGCAAGACATTTGGTGCATTCCCAAGTGAAGAGATAGAAACATTTTTTGCACTAGTCAAATCCCTCTTGTGAATAGTTGGGATGTACAAATTATCATAAATAAATTCAGAGATGTGCTGAGAATCTTAATTTTAATTTTATACAAACATGGAGTCTGTGTTCTTGCATATTTTCCATGAATATAATCAAATACTAGCCTGGAAACAACCTCTACAAATGATAATTGGAAACTAGTTTGCATGGACTTGTTAAGCTAGGTTGCCCTAACACTAACTGTAATAAAATTTTAGATGAGGGTCTTGCCACTGAAGATTTGTTTTCCCTTGCTTTTCCAGCTACCATACCCAAGAAAGCTTTTAAAATGTAAACATGAAATACGTAGACAAAGAAATGTACAAACAACCCCTTAAGATCAATCTTCAACCCCAGAGAAAGACAGATAAAGAAAAGTAATGTAAAACAAATCCCTGTAGGTTTCTGAAGAATTTTGGTACAACAGAATAAGGGTGAGACTGACAGATTTACATTTCCCTAATGGTCACCTACATGACATTGTTCTGCACAGCACTTCTTTGGACATGTTTTGAGACTTAAAGTTATTTTTAAAACTTGAATACATGGAAATTAATAACAAAATACTATCTTTAGTGAAGGCAGCTTCATCAACAGAACTATAATTTTCTGCAACTTCATTTATTTAAAAACAATTAGATTGTATGCATCACTACTCAGTGTATGTTCTGCTTAAAAGAATTTTGATGGGTATAATTTCACATCATTTCCATAGCTAAAGTTGAACTTGAGAGCAGTAGAACAGATTTTGGCATTACTATTACACATTTGTAAATGAGAAATCTGCCAGAGTAATTGGAGTTTTATTTTCACGGGTGACTCATTACTTAGCTGAAAACAGCTTGGGTAGCAAGCACGTTTTCCAAAATTTCATCTGAGAATATCAGAGATGATTTTTTTGATGCATCTTTGAAATTATTTGTTCTGACAACTACTTTTGTGATTGATTTTAACTAGTTAAATGAGATGCTAAAAGTCTACTCATTTTAACAATTCCTGAACTACTTCAGGCTTCCTAAGAGTTTTAGGATGACAGTTTTTGTCTGATGCCAAACTTCATAAAAACTGTATGTGTCAGAGCTAAAAAAAATCTAAGAGACTTCTAATCATTTTTTATAACTATTTTAGATGCATTTCTGAATATTTTAAAAATTAAAAAGCTAAGATAAAAGTGGAGGATTTTATCTATCATCATTTATTTCATAGTTATCTTGTGCCTTCAAGATATTTGCAGCTAGATTTCTTTAATTTGAATCCAAAGAAAAATAAAGCAAAAGAAAGTAGCAGCTGACCAACTGTGAAAAAACCCTTGCCTCCAGCAACACCCAATAGTTTACTCCTTCTGAGACTAAAGCTAAGATAAAACAGCTTCTAACTGAAAAGCAATTTAACACTTCTAATCATGCAAGTTCAAAAATCCATGCTTTTATTTAACCAAAAGTCTTGTTTCATAGATTTTGCATAAAAAATTCAGGTTCCAGTCATCCCAACTTTCAAGATGAAAAGATGCCTTTGGATAATTGAGACATCATATACAATTTCAGGTCCTTCCCTCTTCTGATTAAACTTGATTTGATAAACTACTGTAAAATTGAAATATTTCTTAACCTTCCAATAATTAACTACATCATATAGTCTTTCAGCATGAATTTTTTGTTCCATCAGAGATTGCTCTACCATATGGCAATGAAATAAAACTTTTTTGAGAATGCTTACCAAGAAAATCTCTCTTGAGATTTTCTTGGTCTCTTTTGCTCTTAAGTCTGAAGAACAGTGTCTAATGTTTAAGAAAATGCCATTCCAGCATATTTTCACAAGCTCTAAACTTAGCCTGAGATTTCAAGGTGTTTTTGTTGTTTTTTTCCCCACTCCTTGCCATATTTTTTAGAGACAGTAAAGTTTTCAAATTTATTGTAAGTTGTTTTAATCAAGATCTGTCATTTAGTAGCTGAAGATAAGAGCTCTTAAATTAAACTGTATTTCCTGTTCTCTGAATGATGAAAACAAAATATAATTTGCAAATGCATTTGTTAATACATACTTTGGCACTCAAAATTTTTTAATTTTGTTCCCAGTAAACGTCATGCAGGTTTTGCCATCTCCTAGAACAGGAACAGGTTTAGGTAAATTCTCACTGCATATTCTTTCCTTGTATTTTACAGGGTACCTTGGAGCCATACTCCATGGCCCTACTGAGGCTGTGCCAGGAGTGCTTCAAATACTTCACAGTCAGATAACACTGAACCTGAAGTCTTTCATTTGTAACACAATCACTGGTCTACTAAGTACTTGTGGGCATATCACTAGAATATAATACTAATTTATATTTTAATAAAAGAGGACAGATGTTTTAAAAGCTTCTTAAAAAAATCATAGAATCATGGAGTTATAGAACAGTTTCAGTTGGCAGGGACCTGAAAGATCATTTAGTCCCAACCCCTTTCACTAGACCAGATTGCTCAGGCCCCATCCAACCTGGCCTTGAACACTTCCAGGGATAGGGCATCCACAACTCCGGGCAAAACTCTCCTGTTCCAGTGCCTCACCACCCTCACAGTAAAGAATTTCTTCCTAATACCTAATCTAAACCTACTGTCTGTCTCAAGACCATTCCCCCTTGTCCTGTTGCTACATGCCCCTTTGAAATCCCTCTGCATGAGGAGCGTACTCTTTCAGGTACTACAAGGCTGTTCTAAGGTCTTCCTAAAACCTACTCTTCTCCTGGCTGAAAAACCCAAACTCTCTCAGGCTGCCATCATAGGAGAGGTGCCCCAGCCCTCTGGTCATTAAAGATCATCGCATGAAAAAACAACATGAATGATTTTAAAAAACCCTAAAATTAAGAAGTGATGAGGTTGGGTAAATAAAACATGGTCAAAAATTCAAGGAGTTTTACAAAGAGTGGGAAATAATTCATACAAGTGAGAACTGAGAAGTATCCCAAATGTGTGGAGACACTAAGACAAAAAGTCATGGATTGGTTGCCAGCACAGAACTACTGTTGAGCATTTTCATAAAAGGCCCAGCAGTAAGATGATAATGTTGTTGGTATCAATAAATTAGTCATGACTGTAAAGTGGCAAACTTATTACACGGAATTGCAAAAGTGTCTGAAAAAAAATGAATGAATTAGCAAAACAAACAAACAACAAAAAAATAAGAGATTTACACAGTTAAACATAAAGATGCATACTAAGAACTTCTTTGTGGGAAGTATACAGTACAGTAAGTATTTGTCAAAACCTGATTAGAAAAAAGGGAAGCTACCAACTTATTACTGGAGATTTTTATTTCAGTTCTCATTCAAAAGGGACAGCTCAACTGAGTAATTAGCAAGTTACAGGCTACTGGAACCAATTCAGGAATGGACTGAAACAAGGTTAGCATTTATATTTCTTCTGAGAATAGGGAGGACAGTAAGATCAAAAGATGTACACAGCTGTGCTTAAATTTGAAAAAATAGAATAGAAGGATCCAGAGAATAACAAATTAATCAGTCTAAGTCCAATTCTCACAGAAATGATGGAATAGTTGTCTTTGGGTAAAGACTACAGACAATTTAGAGCAGATATCCACTTGGCAAAAGAAAACATCAATCCCATCTACTTCGTCCCTATGACTAGGCCTTACTGATAGGTGGAAGGAGTAGATATAATACATGTTAATTGTTTCAAAGCATTTGCCAGTCTTATGTACCATATTCATAAATAAACTACGAATTAAATAATCTGGATTACACTATTGTAAGTGCAGAGCACCATGATGTGAAGCTATAATTAGAGCAGTTACCGGCTGTCAAGCTGGAAGGAAATACTGAGTGGGATTTCACAGGGCCTGTCCTGGATCCAGTATTATTCAATATTTTCATTAAGGACCTGGATGATGGAATAGAGAGTACATTTATTAAATTTGCAGACAATACTAAGCTGAAAGCATCTGCAAGCACTTTGGTGAATAGGATTTGAATTGAAAGTAACCTTGACAAATTGAAAAAGTAATCCAAAAAAAAAAAAAGATAAAAAGATTCAATTCAATAAAGTACAAAGTATCACACATAGGAATAATCTCTGGCTGGGAAAAATACAAGAGGAGGCACAACTAACTATGCATCAGATTTAAAGAGGGTAATGTACCATAGAAACACTAAGAGTCAAAAACATTGTACTATATATGCAGAGCCATTTGATATAGGCAATGTGAACTAATCTTATTTGACACGAGTGCCTCTCAGTCTCAACAATTGCCATAGTCAAAGCAGCCTGTTTAGATAAAGTGCTGCATGAATTTTAACTACATCAGAAATTTTAATGGGAAAAAATAAAGGACATCATCTAGCCTTTTGGACTACTTGAAAAATTAGAACTAGTATTTGCCTCACAGTGTGTAGAATTTGAAAGCACAGCGTTCTTTGCTGCGACAGTGTTCTGTGCCAATTGATTTAAAAGTTACAGCACTGCTATATCTTCAGGTAGGAGTATACAAACTAAATTGAAGGTGCTGAACAACACCTACAAAACAGTTGGCCACAAAGGTTACAGTTTTTGACTAGGTATGAAGCACCACGGGGAATTCTCTACCAAATAAAGCTATAAACAAAAGACATATTTGAGTAATGGAAGTTACCACCCAATTTTGTTAGGAAGGTGGGGGTTTTTTTGTGTTTTCTCAAATAAGTATCTTCATCCATAATATGCATTTTTAATGCTATGTGTATTATACAGCTAATTCACACAAACCCCATACATGAATGAATGTATGTTTATGAATCCATAAATATTAACATAAAATTGTTAAGATTTTTGGATTCATAGACACAGTAGTTTTCCTTTTCTATTATCCTTTGCATAATATAACTTCAGCAGATCTACTTCATCTACAGGATGGGGAATAAATAGCTATGTTGGAGATTCAGAGAGAGCAACAAATTTCGAAGAGGAATCAATGAAAAATGGCATACATTTGCAACACACGTAAGCAGAGTTTATGTAGGACATGTGGAGTAATTATTCTATGCAATATTCACCAATATTTTTCAGTTATCACTGTGCCTATTTTTGCAAGTCCATGAAATACATTCATGAAAGATAGGACAGTCATGTTTCCAGTCTTTGGGATTAAATTGATCAGAAATTATGTTCACTGGCAAAAATAATTAGACACTTAAAACAAAATTAATAAATTTTCAGAAAATTTCTAGAAGACTGGTTATTTTTATGCATCATCTGAAGAGCTGTTGAAATAATTAGAACAAATAGAAGTTCCTTGCATCCCTATCATTAGGATTATTAAAATATCCTTTACCCTTCACTATTTATTTATTTATTGCCACTTCATCCTGCTTGGGCAATGAAATTAGAAAAAATAAATACATACTTAAGAGTCAGTGATTTTTGATGTACAGCCTCTAGTGTGGAATGTGAGGAAGCCTATAGTTCATTCCATCAGTTATGAGTATCGTCATGTGTAGTGAGTAAGGGAAGACATGTTCCAGTAAGTGGTTTTAAGCATTGACACTGGATGAAGCCGCTATTTTAATCCAGTTGATTTGGGAGCCATTATAGTAATAATAATTTAAAATTAATTACACCATCCATGTTTGTGTGAGTATGAAGTCTTTTCCTTACTTCTTGCTCCCTGTGAAGTCATGGATTTCAGTCAGAAAGCCATAAAAAAGTGTGGAGCAAATACTCTGTTGTAAAAACCAGAAAACAGCAAACACTGTAACAGCTGTAAACCAGAAAACTGCAAATGCATAGTACTAGATAAATAATGCCAGTTACCTTTAGGCAAATGTAGTGCTTTTAATGGAATGAGTCTAGTATTAAAGCACAACTCAGTATGGACATGTATCTGAACTCAATTTTAAAGATAATTATATTAATTGGAAAGGAAGTTGAGGAAGTGACTTAAATTCTGAAAAGCTCCTGTTGATTTTAATGGTAATAGTAAATCAAAAATTTTGTGACTTTCTGATGCTACCCAAAAAAGGGAAGAGGAAATAATTCAGAAACAAGAGCTTCTTATCTACTAGAAAATGCAGTGAGAGACAGCAATATTGCCAAAGCGCTTAGCAGTTGTCATTTCTTAATTAGCGAAATATAATTTCATTATTTAAATTGCTTTGTTTAAACATGCTGGTTAAAATACTATATATTCAGTATATTTGCATTTTTATAAAAATAAACACATATCACCTGCAACAGTAAGACACTCCTGCAAATTCTATTATTCATGACCTCTTAATGAAATGAATTAAAGAAAATTAGTGGTACATTCTATGAAGTACTGCTTTAATCTTCTAAACGTGTTGTCAGGATGAGGCATGGTGATGTTAAAATTAATTTTGTATATTCTAAGAAAGACAGAAAAGATCACCAAACTCTGCTCATGGTGAAGAAACAGTTTTGTTTCTGCTGTTTGCTTGAGATTCAGACTGAAATTAAAAGAGAAGATATGGGGCAATCAACTCTTTTTGACAGTAATTCATACAGGTATGGGAAATTTCTCTTCAGCTTTCATACCAAACTTTAGACATTTGTAATTTTTAATTGTTATTAAAAAATGAGATGCAAAGAAGAGTTATGCCAATTGTCTCAGAAGTAGATAAATATAGGGAAGGCATCATAAGCCAGCACACACCAGACATTTAAGGTATCATCAGAGTGGAAGAAGTTGCTTTCTAAAGCAGAACTGATATTGATGGTTTTTTTAAGAAAGTGCCATTTTCCACCAACATTTTATATTCTTCTAGAATATTTTATTCAAAGCATGTACAGCAAAGGACATTGGTCAAAAAAAAAAAAACCTCAGTATACAAGTTTTGTAAAGGAACTCAAATGTAGGATATTCCTGCTTCAGTTACTTTCTGAATGACACTGGTTATAGAGGTCTTCCTACACAAAAGATAAAGTGAAATCAAGAGGGATAAAATAATGACATTTTCTTGGAGTTCTATCTAAAACCCCACTCATTTTGGAATAACCTAACTTTGGCCTTGTTGTTCTTCCATGACATTTTGCCCTCAAGCCATTCCAGGATAGTGGATTACCTGCAACATGAGATATTTCTAACGTGGGGAATTAGCATACTCTAATAGCTGACCTTTACCTATCAATTCATTAAATTTCCCTTAATCATCACAGTGCCTACAATGAAAATTATTCGTCTGTATGTAAATGAACTAAAGCAACAGCACCTCCTGACTTTCTGCCCAGATGTTAACACGGTAAAGTCTTTCATTTATTCATGGCAACAGTTATTTTTAGAGTAGGCAAATAAGATTGCAGTGATTCCAAGTCACGATCAGATTCTCATATTTCTTTTTTTTTAACTTTTAAAAAGTTACAATTGATACAACCCACTCACTGCCATTTACCATCATTAATGATTCCAGCAACAGTGAATAACTAAAAATTATTTCCAAGCCAAAAGCAGCTGCCAAGGTTCAAAAGCACTAAAAATTATTTCGCTAGAACTTTTATGCCTAAACATGGATTTAGAAGTTTGCCAAGTGTGAGCATCTTGCTGTCTGCCAAACTGTCTATATCAGTCAAAATGGATTGGTATTTGATATGCTAGCACACGTGGGGACTAGGAACACACTTCAGAGCATTTATTATCATCTTTACTGCCTATTCCTTGCCATAAATATAGGCTTCACAATGGAACATGCCATTTTCCACATTGTAGAGTATGGCGTGGTCATATTTGTTTCTCCCCAACCCCAGTTTTCCCTCTGGAAACTGCCTCTTGGAAATGATGATATAAAAAAATTTATAAGTATTAACAGGAAAGGGAGAATGAAGCTGAAACCAGTCTGGGAACCATTTCCTTCCAGCACAATTGTACTTCTCTAAAGCCATTGAACTTGGTATCATCAAAAGAAAATGTCACAGACTCTCAAAAGCAAAGGACAGACAATTCTAGAGATTATTGGATCATGTCCTATTTATAGAAATCTAACCTTTTCAGTCCCAAAGAAAAGCAAACAGAAAAGTGGAGTCGTGTCATAGATCCAAGTCCCAAATTGCAGTAATTTTGTACCATTATTGTATTTTGCTAATCACAGAGACTCAGCAAAATGCTAAGTGAGTCACCATTAGTATGAGCAACCTTTCACAGCCAGTAAATACAACTACCATACTTAAATATTCCTAAAAAATAGAAAGTGGGGGGAAAAAATCCAAAAGGTTTTCTGTAGTGTAGGTATTTTTTTTTCATCTTTGTACATTGACAACATAATTTTTCAAATTAATTCTTTAAATAACAGGTTAGACTTTGGATAATAAGTGGGGGGGGGAGGAACTAAGTAAATTCTGCAATTTCAAAATCAACCTTATAATAGTAAATTCATGCCCTAATTTACAACTAATCTAGAAAAAAAAAATCACAGACAAGACATGAAGTGCAAGATAAATAGCTGTAGGTCCAGGTACACAGTCAATCTCAATTCCATATGAATGAAATTGCAGCCTGGTTATGCAGTAGAACAAAGAAATCCAGAAGGCATAATATTTTGCACAACCTAATTGCAACTGGCAGCAAAAACTCTGAAAACCTTTTCATACTTGGACTGAGCATTGATGGGTCGCAGCATCAGTGGAAACAGAAGTAAACTGATTTCGGTTCTGGATTCTTTCCAAGGCTTCAAAAGATAAATTATGCTACAGGATCTGTTTTTAAGTGCCCAGTAAAAGTATGGAATGAGGTACCTCAGCACAACAATCTCCTCAAAAAGGAAAAATAACCTTTCATAGTTATTATTCATTATATTCCTAATCTTCAGCATAATCTTCAGCATAGTTCTTTAAATTAGCATTATATCTGTCTTAAAATAAGAAAGTGGGAAGATTTGATAACTCCCTCCCACCCCAAAACTGAGTGCAGATTGCCACATGTCTGCTATTGCAAATAAATCACCGCTATTTCAAATACTGAGAATTGGTTTTGAAATTCAGTCACTCCTACATTTCACCATATTATTGAAATTGTCACCATATTCAATGGGCTCACAGCTTTTTACAGCAAAAAATAGGTGTCTTTAAATGAGTGCCTAAGACTCACCCCATATATTGAATTAACCCACTCTAAGGATAGTGCCAACCATCCCTAAATTTTAGGTGGAAAAGGGTTAGCTGTATGAAATTATCAAATCATGGCATAAGTTTCTTTCCAATAGTCTCACTAAGCTATAACTGTGATGTGACAAGGCAAACATGCAGCTCTTCTCAGTTCAGGATTAAATGTGTATATATATATATATTACTTTCTATTTTAGCAATTTAGTCTTCATCTCTTTTAATTCAGTGGTGACATCTCCAAATAAAGAGTACATTTATTGGTTTGCTGAACTGAGGTCTTCCCACCTGATTGCAGGACAGCATTAAGATTTCCAACACTGCCTGCCTGGCAGGAATGATAGCATATGTGAGATATAATAGCAGGTACTGGAGGTGTTACGAAATGGGACACAGGCTTTCTAGCCCTGGTCTCCTAAGGAAAGCAACAATATTACAAATGTAAAATATTTTTCAAGAAACTTTTGATCTTTAGATATTAAGAATGGAACAGTTAGGATATCAATACTGTCCTGGCGTGGTCTGATTTCAAAACTACCTCAGAAATTTCTTGCGAGGATTACTTACAAGAGTGAACACTGTGCAAAAGGAAAAAACATGCACTTTGATCTGCACACTATTCTACACTAAGAATATATCAGAAGCTAATCACAGTCTAGAGGAATTTGTATTACCATCAGCTAATTGCCAAGAACTGATGCATACACTTCACAAGATCAACCTGGTTTCTCACTCAAAGACTGGAAAGCAACATTTTTCACATGGTGGAACATGTTCATGTCAGGAATTCCTCTGACATGAGTGAAACAGCTCACATGAGAAAGTTCTCACCTGTGTAAGTAAGTTTTGACCAAAGTAGCCTTTGGCAAATTTGCAACCTTTCAATTACAAACCAATGGAAAAGGCTTTGATACTGGCATGAGAAAACCTCACAACAACAAGGTCGTCACATTTTAAGAATTGTTTAAACAGCCAATTTATATAAAAAACTACTATACCAATCTGTTAGAAATTGTTCTCATGGCTTGTCCTCATGACCTTAAGCTCATTCACTTGTAATTTTCCTCACAGTCCAAACTGCTTATTTAACCTATTCGTTCAGTCATTTAGATTTATAGGCACTGGAATAGCATTTAATGCATTTGAAATAAACTACACTACTGTAAGTTTATATTGTTGATAAGCATCTTCAAAATCTGTCTGCAAACCTTCTTCTGCAGTTAGTGGCAAGATATAAACAATGGCAGAGGTTGAGTCATCTGACCTTTTCCAGGATGGTATGGGTTGTCCTCAGGGGTTGCTTTCTTGGCTTAGTTGAGTACAAGAGAGGCTATGGTAGCATGTACCAAACACCTATATTTTTAACATGTGATATAAATCATGAGAATATGGTTGCAGTCTCAAGAAAGACAGGAAGGAAGGAAGGGAGGAAGGAAGGGAGGAAGGAAGGGAGGAACTCAAATGGTCATAAAAATCCTTCTGCAACCATTCATTACAGGAATCCATCAAGAGGTATGACATTAACTTATAACAACACTATGTCCTGCAAATGCTTAAAGAAGTCAGGAACTTAATAGTTTAAGCCTGATGCTGAAATTAACATTGTAAGAAAAGTATGAGCAACTACATATGAAAATAGTTTCCATTTTTTCAAAACACCAAAAGAATTCAAAGTTATATGAAATTATTTTACTCTGGTTTTAAGCAATAAATAACCTTTTTATTGAATTTGTAAACAGATCAGGTTTGAAAACAAGAGATAATACATCATAGAACTTTATGTAGTATTTAGGTCTGTTTGTGCCCTGAAATTGTCATTAATTATAATTAATTATAATATAACATGAGAAACAAGCATATCAGGTTATTTTTTTCTGAATGCCAGCTGACTACCTGTAATCAAAAAATTTCCTTACAGCAATGGAAAATACCTATATGTCAGGATTAATTTGATTACTCATATACTGTGCGATTATTTATAGACAATTGTTTCTGTAATTATAAGGGATATGATAGTAATTATGCTAAAATCCCTTTCTATAACCCATTATCATTAATTAAAGATATAAATAAATTAGAATATGTCCTTTAGTTCAATTTAAAAATGTACTCAGTGAGAGTAAATGCTTATACATAGATATATATATATATATTCCAGAAGGTATCAAACCCACAGTAATTTTCTTTGCAATCACTGCTGTAATGCTGGTTAAGAATAACTATCAAAAAAAGATCAGAGAATCAATTAAACCAAAATTTCTAATGAGAGACAACTCACTGGAGCCTTCTCCATTGTTCTCTCTTGAAATAGAATTACATATTACATATATATTAGATCTATACCATGGGATGACACAGTTCATCCATATTTCACACAATACCCTCAGTCAAACTCCTGTTAAAAGCCTCTATAATTTTGACAGAAAGAAGGAAGTCATGTAGAAAGAATGCTTCTATAATTGCACTCAACAACCAATCTGATTCTACTGTTCGTCAGGCAGGACAAAACTAGCATTCATTTTTCACCTTGTAGAGTTTCTAGCCTTCGCTGGTACTTAACAGTTGATAAGCATAGCTGTATAATTACATTTCATAAAATGGATGTGCAGCATAAGTTTTCAAAATAATTGGAGCCAAAGTTAGTGCAGTATTGACACATAATTTATTTCCCTTCCTCCTCTAATTTTATGTTTCTCTACACACACCGTGGTTACAATGCTGATGGAAAATAGTCTACATAATACAGTAAAACACACAGGGAAAAATAGCTTGTGTAATAACTAAAAAAAAAAAAAAAATCTTTCTCAAAACTGAGGGTAAATAAAGAAATGCATCAAGAATGTATAGTTCTCAAAATACCAGCTTTTGAAAGGTAAAGCAATTAAATACCACAATTAAATACCTATACATGGTTTCTTCAGGATTGAAATAATCTTGTTTCTTATGTCTACCAATTCTTGATGAAGTTTATTAACTATTAGCTAACGTTCAAACCGTTTTTTTTCTACAAGAGTGTCAAAACAATTTTTAACTAGGATATGCTACCAAATGAATTCTTGTTAGCTCTTTGGAATAACATTTGGACACAAAAGCTGAAGCAGCTTTGGAAGCTTTCAAAAGAATCTGTGAAGATGTTTTTGACGCTATCAATCAAAATCAATCTATTTTTTAAAAAAGTTTAACTCCCTTCAGTTAGGCAAGAAGAGAGAAATACTTGGTGATATGAATGCTACTGGACACTGAATAGCAAACTGCCACACAATTTCACAACTATTAAGGAAACATGAAGTTCATTTAAGCAAAGAAAACATTAGTATTCCATTGATAGTGTTTTCCTCCATTTCAGTGGTTTTGTCTGACAAGGTTGCAGACAGAATACAATGTCTCTCAGACCTGTCAACCCTGAAAAGCAACTCCAGTGACAGGAATCATCAAAAATTGACTTTTCTATTATATGAGGGCCTTATTTTCTCACTTTGACTGAAGTGGTTTTATACCTGTGTAATTTTAAACAGAATTCATTATATAACTTGCTGTTTGTGCTATTCAGAACATACGATTCAGCCTTTTCTTTTACAAGGTATACCTCTGAATAACAATATACATTTTTTGCTGGGAGAACATAGTCTAAGACAGAGCACCTGACAATATTAAAACCAAGGTGCTGTGATGCTCTTTTTTTGCCCTTTGAGTTGTTCTCCAGTGCTTTGCTCCTCTTTTTGTTGTCTCTCCAGTTCTAATCTCTTTTGCCCCACATATTGTACCCATTAGTATTTCTCACACTGAAGTTAACATTGAGGATAAAATATACAGTATCAGCAGGAATATTAAAGCTCTTAAAGCAAGATGTTACACAGATCAACTGTTCCTGTGTTCTGAGACCCAGAGGCAAGAGCTAGCTGAAGGAAATAGGGAAGAAAATGAGACACTTGTTTTGAACATTTCTTCCTCTCCACAAAACCAGCAAAAGTTACAACTTTTCCCTCTTTCTCCTTCCAGTAGTGTCCAGGAGTCTAATTTTCCAGTGCCAGCAGTGTCAACACAGCGGAGTGTGCTCACTGTGTCCATCACTCCACTTGGGGCCAAAGATCTGGGAAAAGGCAAGTTTATTATCCTGCCTGCTGTCTGAGCTACCAAGTGCTGGCTGATATAAATCCTTCTGAAATGACCCTTGGTATGCAGAGGTCATCTTCTGTGGAGAAACACGATAAACTTACCTGAAAAGCAGCCCTGTTTGGTGAGCAGCCATCTTCTAACCTACACCTGAAACATTTGTGTAGCACAAAAAGTGGGCCAAAACAGTACATCTTCCTTTTTTCTTTCTTGACATGGAACTTTTGAGGAAATCTCTTTGCTGGACTCTGCTTATATTTACAGGGACATGTAGCTGTTATAAATAGCCTAAGTACCTTGAGCACTCATTTAGTTTCTAGAATAAAAAAATTTCACGTACTACAATCTACTGAAAGATTGATTTAGATTTTTTTTAAGGGATACTTCTTTGCAACATTTAACATTTTTTTCAGGGAGTTCTTCCTTCGATTCAGAGAATTATGCACTATACCAAAATACACAACTAGAAAAATATCTGGTTTTGCCACAATGAAATCAGCAAGAGACATCTTAAATTCCACAGACTTAGACTCAAGTCTTCATTTTTCCTGTTCAATAACATATTTAAATCTAAAAGAAGAGAAACATTTTTTACTTTATAATATCTATTTAGTGCTGTATGCATCCAGGCTCCTCTGTACGTCAGAAACGCTGATGTCATCTTTGTTTATTTGGAGTATGCATGCACATCAACTTAAAAAAGTCACAGACATGTTCAGAGCAAACTATTAATTGCTGCCTGCGAATAGCTTAAAATGTTTGTAGAGGGCAGAAAATCCTGTTCATTTATTATACCATTTTATCTCTCAGCTGCACATGGAGTACAGGACTACAGAGCTGCATATTACTGCGGCTAATACATAGTATTTAGATTTAGAGCCCTTTAATTTTCTCTCATCAGTATTTGGAGAAAAGTGGAATGCAGTGCTATGCAATGATAAATAGTGAATCTAATTTCAGTTTGTTTTTCACAGTTGTGTTTAATGAAATAATTCACTTGTTAAAGCTACTGATGCACAAACACTATTGCAAATCTAACTCTTTTGTGTGTTCTGTTTGTGAAAAAAAACTTAAAACCTAAGGGAGTATTCAAGAATCTTGTATATTTACCTGGTCTAGGTATGGATGTTCTATAAAAATATTGAACTTGTTCCAATTCTTCAACAACATCCATTCTGGAAATTAAGACTCTTCTGAAATAACGTTACTGCATCCTGTAGTTTTTGAGGATAAATTTTCAGTATGTTTCTAGCAATTTTTTTAATTGAAACCCTGTACAAAGATTTTGGAGATAATGTTTTGGATTAACTGTTATATACCTTGAAAAAGAATAAAACATCTAAAGTTACCTCTAAATATTACTAGGGTTCTATAGTCTTTCTTCTTGTACCCTTTTTGTTCTCTTTTCTAGTTTACAGATTTCTCTCTGAACAGGTATCTTGATTAAAATATCTCAAGTATGTGATTGATTCACCTTTCATTTCACCTTTCATTGCACTGCATCAGATCTGAAATTCTTGTTAGAAAGTGTTTCTTACTCTTTTTTCTATACATGGTTAAATTTGCAATTGTCCGTACTCTAGGAGAATAATGCAACACAAAACCCAGAAGCACAGGGTGGCTGAGACAGGGAGGCATCCCTAGAGATCATCTAGTCTAACATCCTGCTCAAACAGGACTGCTGAAGCTGCAACAGGTTACTGAAGGCTGTGTCCAGTGGGGTTTTGGCTGTCTCTGAAGATAGAGATTCCACAAACTCCCTGGTCAAGCCATACCAGTGTTTGACAACCCTCACAAGAAAGAATCTTCCTAAACAGAATTTCTGGTATTTCAGTTGTGTCCATTGCACCTTCGCCTAGGAGGGTTACGTCCTCATGCACTTCAAGTCATATCACTGCCTTTTTGAGCTTATTATCTCCGTTGGAATCAGCCTGAAGCTGTTTAGTATCTAAACATGACGGACTTAAGCCCCTTAGAGATGTACCCAGCATGGTCTGGCCTTGGTGAAGTTACTTTACAACACTCAGCTGAGAAAATACAAAAGGAGGGTTTAACTTCAATCTTTCACAGCAGCTTGGCATTAAGAGAGCTAACTTTCCCAAGAGAAAACTCTAAAATCCACCTAGGCTCAAGAGTCTTCCCACACTATTGCCATAGTCTTGCCACCCTATTCTGTGCAAAAGTCCACGTTTTCCTTGCTTGCAACTGGATCACAGTGCCACCAAAAATAAGTAAGTATTTTCAATTCCTTTGCAACGACTAGATGCACTGAGCATCACTATATATTAACACTTATCCTCGCTTAAAACTTGGGGCGGGGGGTTGTTGTGTTTTTCTTTTTTTATATTTTGTACTGCTGGACATTTACTATTATATCCAGGTTGCATACTGGTGAGGTTCTAGCTGTCAGGCCTAGAGCATCAGCAAGATTTACAAACTAAACACAGTAAAAAATCCAGGCTGTTTACATCAATCCACATATTTTGTCATAATGAAATGAATATCAATGCAAAACACATGAGGGAAAACAACTGACTGGATCTGACAACAGTGCCCATGGTAAACACTGTTTTCTCAAGTTCACTCAAGTTTTGCTTACTTTAATTTTTCCATGCTTCATGGTTTAAGCTGTCAAGATGTCAACTATTCATGTTGGCAGACAGCAACACCTGAAGACATTCCAAAACCAGCTGTGAAGGAGGATGTTGTATGTTTTTCTTTCTCTGTGAATTGAAGGGGGTTTTTTAGGTTTACTTTTACTACTATTTTTCCATCTCATTGGCTATTTCACCAATATAAACTGCTAAATCAAAATAAAATACAGTAAACATGCTCTTCCTTTTATAAATTTTATGAACCAAAACAACTCTCAAAACTTTAGCCATTGTTAAAATATAATCTAATGAAAATCAATCAGATTTATTTTATTTTTCTTTGTAGATGGCTGACATTTTGACAATGTTGTGGTTTTATCAGTCTTTAAGATTCTATGTTTATTTAAGAGCCCATACATTATGTCAAGCTATTGTAATTTTTTTTGCATATACTTTACCATCAGAATTCATCAAATTAGAGGCTCTATGTATTTCACAGATTTTATAGTCCATATTTAAATTATATGCCTATAATTACTTAAATTTCAAAAATGTTTCCAACATTACCACCCTCAAGTGTGTAGAAAAATGATTTCTTTAAGTCTAATAAAACCACACAAAATTATTATTTTTTTTTTATATCAGGGTCAATGCAACCTCATCATTCTCATTCTCAAATATCTGAATAAGGATATTTCTGAATGATATTTTTACTGTTTTTTATGTTCTTCCATGTGATACTACTTTTACCCTCACATTTTCCTCTTACAAACACATTTTGAAGTTTACCAATTTCTTGTGAGCAAGAAATTGCCAAAAGAAACAGCACAAGTAAAAATTTTACACCATTTTTCATAAATTAATGTCTCAATTTCCTTTAAACTTCATTTCTGAGCCTTCAAAAAGAAATGCCATGAAATATTTGCATCTCAGAACATCAGGCAAGCCTGAGGTCTTACTTTTACAAAGAAAAAATGAAAACTGTATCAAAGCGATCATGTGTGCCATATCTTATCCTGTACCTTATCTTTATGGGTTCTTATAATCTGAACGACAAAGTTGGTTTCTTTCTGTGTGAACCGTGGTTCAAATCTTCCGCTTGTATTTTCACTTTGTTGCTGTTTTTTTTGTCTAGCATTGCAGAAATCTCAAAAGTTTCAGAGAAGATATATTGACCATGTCATGGTACCGCAAATCTTTATTAGGTTTCGTTTTCCATTTTCTAACTGAAAGGATATTTAGTAATGAATATACAAGAATAATTTCTGCTTTAAAACTCCCATTGAGTTTTTATTGACTACTTCATATTTTTGAGATACTTTAAAGCCTTTCAATTTGAAGTCAAGATTATTTATCTGGTGCTTTTGCAGTGTATTTTCCTTTTTCAAAGGTGAAAAATACTTTATTTCCTGACCAGAGGTTTTTTACCTAATTGGTTTACTTAATCTAGCTACCTTTATCCAATTTTTACTATTTTATTTAATCTCTGAACATTGACATTCTTCTGTCACAAAGAATGTAGTACATGCTGCATTAATACACATTCAACCTACCATTATTCTCTCTGCTTTTGTAGCAGAAGAGGGAAGCTCACAACCCTCTGAAAGACATCTATAAGTGCAGATAAGTCATACTGCAATCAAAACTCCCCTCTCAAAACAGGTTTTCCTACAAATTTTTTTTTGGATTTCACTGAAATGTCTTGAAAAAATTTTGTCAAAAGACAGCAAAATAGAGAGAGCACTGTAATCCCATAATCTTGTAATTTCCGAGATCCTTACTTTTGCAAAGGTCTGCTTGCAACAAGCTCTGTATGTGCACCCATTAAGTGCCACAAAGCCGCTCCAATGTAGCAATCACTGGAGCTGCTACAGCCCTTTCTTCAGCCAGGCAGCATGTGAAGACAACACAGCTAATATCTGGAATGACTGGATGCTTCCTTAACAAAGCACAGTTCTCCAACGAGACTACTGTGTGTGATAGCAGCTCAGAGGAAGCAGGAGGGATGCAGAACCAGATCAGAAGTTACCAGTATTTACCTGTTTCAAATAAAGACTTTAGTGTGCTTAACTACATTTTATAACTTCTTTGCCCACAGACTATATGCAGGGTAAAATTACACCATTCTGTCATAGAAGTTGCTGTGATGAACGATTTTGTTACAACGAACAGAGACTGGCCCATGACATAATGCAAGTCTCAAGGGAAAATGGCAAAGCTTAGCTCTTCTCAAGAATTTCATACACCAACTGCAACCAAACACAGGAAAAACAGGAAACACTAAGCATGTAATTCCTGGACACCTGCATTAAGAATTAAGGCGTTTATTTAACGTGACACTTAAAATATACTAATTTTAAATTAATGTACTTAAATAGGTAAGATAATTGAACATATTATAACATTATTTTCACATGTATATATAAACAGAGTAAATTATAGAAAATACATGCATAGTTAGATAGTTAAGGGACTCCCACCATGTAGCTGTGATACAGGTGGGAAAGACTGCAGTAACGTTCCCCTGTGAGAAGGAAAGGATGGAGCACAGGTGGGGCATGATGCAACCCAATGGATCATAAACTGGGGCATCCATCATTGACCACATTTTGGATACCCCAAGTTCCTGATATAGTTTGTTTAATACAAAAAGCAAATAAGATGTGTTCATAATGAGTCAGCTATTAGCAATGAGATAATTTAATAATTTACTTGTACACTGTTCGGTAGTTTCCAGATTCTTGGTTTTAGATAACTAAGTTGAAATATAGTGCAATAGAAATGTATCCTATGTGGTAAAATTTTAGGGGGGAAAAAAAAAAAAAAGACAAAAAAAAAAAAGAAAATTCAAGCTGAAAGAGGCTTTCCTTTGAAAAAAAAAGTCAGCTAAATTTTTGCTTATTTCTGCAACAAGTCTGTGAAAATGCGTTCACAGATGAAAAAGTTGCATGTAGCTAAAGATATAAAAAATTCTCCTTAACAATTGGCAGAAATTTATAAATATAAGGTTGATTGAACATGGAACAAGATCTAGCAGCCTACCTAGCTAGCAAGTTCACATTTAAACACAAGTCCCTAGAAGTTTTTTCATTAAATCAATCAGAAATTTAACTGACATTTACAGCAATGAGACCATCCAAAGACCTTTGTATCTACTTGGAAAGAAATCCTGAAGAATAGTACACCAAACACAGTCATTCTTATTATTTATTTATTATCAAATTATGTCATTGATTAAACTGATGAAATAATATTATCTCAATAATCAGAAAAAAAATCCCCAAAAACCCCAAACCACACAAATAAACAACCCACATTGCTGACAACATAGAATACATTATGAGTGTTCCCTTACAACTAACAATTTCTAGTAGGAATGCTAAATGTTTTATACCACTTATGCTTTAGTTCCTTTATAGCAAGATTATAGTTGAAATTACAATCTAAGAATCAGTGCCTCCTGTATGGCTGATGATAGCCTTGGGAACACATTTCCTAAAATCTTATCTGGAATGTTTTGCTACATTGTTAATTTTTGCTCTCCCACTTTTCCATATCATAAAATTGGTGTACTGTTTAGCTACAAGCTAGAGGTGAAAAACTAATTAGTACTTACACAGTGCTTTAAACATGTAAGGCACCATATAAGTTTTAAGTTATCAGAGATTTTCAAAACAATCTATTTAAAAACACATTTTTCATTGCTATTATTTAAAATTTTGACTGGACCCATAACTTTTTAAAAAGTTGGATATATACTGGATTTAAGTAATGTTAGTAAGTACATATCTCTAAAAAGGCAATAATATCAAGAGGCCAGTTGGCAGGACTGAGTTATGGGAAGTTATCTTTGAGCTATGAGTTATCTTTGTGACCTTTGTCATGTCCATGTGGCAGGTTTTGAATTGATTCATCAGTAGCAATATAGCTGACACAAATCATTATTTTTCCAGATTTGGAGGAGACACACATATTTGGGAAAAACTGCTACTTATATGCACTGAGACAAGAGGAATCAGGAGATTATTCAAAAAGTAAAAGGACTTATTTGTTTTTTTTGTTTTATTTATGATTGCCTTTGTATCTACTGTCAGTATTACTGATGTTTCCTGGATATCTTCTCTGAGGAAAGGGAGAGTGTGTGGTGTGATTTATACCACAAAATAACTGTGCTGCAGAAATAATTATTCAAATCTGACTGAGAAACATTTTCACATTCTTCACAAGCAGTGCTGGCAAGACAAGCCATCAAGGGACCCACATTCTGGATGAGGGCTGTACGCAGGCACATGCTACCACACCAAAGGGCTGAGGAACAGATGCACAGTGAAAGTGTTCAGCACTATCTCAAACCTTAACTAATCCTTGCAATGACATTTAGAGACAAGACAAGCTTCACAGGCTTTGAGATAGAGGCAATAAAAGAAGGGACGGTATAAAGCAGAGAAGCAGTGGTTCACCAATGCAGCTATTGCCTGTTTGCTTTCAGACTTTCCCATAATTACTAACCCATCAATACCTAGAATAACAATTCTTTTCTTCTGAGGAAAATTTGTCTAACAGTATTACGTATCCACATTCTGATTAAGTGCAAAGTTCACTGGGATCTTTTATCTGATCTCATCTACGTGTACTTCCCAGCATGGAGCAACAGTCTTAATATTCCTGCAGCACACAAAGCATATGACATTTGTGTCACAAAGGCCTTTGTTGGTAACCAGAACAACAGATAATTTATCCATTATTTCTGATTTTTCAGATTTTCCATTACACATTGCACATGTTTTATAAATGCTCAGTTTCACTTGCCTCCATCTCATCATGGAGGAGATGTCAGACCAAAAAAGAATATACTAACAAAAGGAAAAAATACTTTCTCTTTTAGCCACTTAGTTATTTCAGAAGATAAGAACACTAGAAGCAAATCTGCCATCTGTAAAAGAAATGTGGAGACATGCCTTTCTCAATTACTTCCCTGAAAAAGTGCAGATTTGTCTGAAGCATCCACCATGTTAAAAGAATCTACTCCAGGGTTGAGTGGGAAATTGAAATAGAGGATCATCTCCCATTTATTTTTGAAGAGGCAGTCATGGAAGAGTACTAAAAGCAATCTGAAAGGGAACTTGCAATTTCCCCTTTGTGGATGATTGTTACGTGAGGATTGATCTGAGCCAATACTAAGATGCAATTAATTTAAAATTGAAGTTGCCCTTGTTAAAAATTTAAATTCCAATTAAAACTGTTATTCTAAAAAATCCCTCAGCATCAAAAAGTATAAAAATAATAAAATACATAAATACATAATTCATAATCAGCAAGACATATGACATGAAAGTTTAAATTTTCTAAACTCCTCAACAAAAACCAAAAAGAAACAAACAAAAACAACCAACATCTAAAAAGACAAAACGACTCCCAAAAAAGCACAATAGAAAAAATCCCACCACTTACTAACTAGTCATGGAGAGAGAAGGCCAACAGAATAAGTTCCCATTCATATAAATAATGTGGCATATAAATAATTGTACAGAAGCACAATTTTAAACACAGAAAAATTTCTGTTCTTATTCCATCTTTATAACTTTCAAACCCAGGTTTTTATTTGTGCAATTCATGTGGGGGGCTCCACCTCTTTGTTTGTTTGGGGGTTTTTGGTGTTTTTGTCTGCTTGTTTAGTTTTCGTTTGGGGTATTTTTAATTTTTTTTATTATTATGCATGATGTTTACGTGTAGGTAACTGAGGCTTAGACTGATTTCTTCATAGACTGCGTATTACAGCTTGCAGGAGTATCTACAGAATCTGTATGATGTCCTTGCTTAAAACTTTGCTATTTAGTGGTTTTGCATATATTCAGGGATTCACTAATTGCCCTGAAGAGTTAAATAACAGAATCAGCTTCATTCCCTCATGTGTGTTCACTTACATCATTAAAAGCAGTAAATCATCTTTTCTGAGAGGAAGACAAACTACCATTTAGAGTATACTCAGCAGGTGAAAATGATTACTAAAAAGGCACCAGACTTACAGTGGTGCTGCTCAGAATTATACTGTCTTACAGATTTATACCTTTCAATATGATCTCAAAAAAAATGCAGTTGAGGAAATGGAGAATAACTTTATATTCAAAAACAATGCAAAATCAACTTATTTTGCAACATTAATGAAGGAATTAGCTTCACATTTGTGTTATATTCTAAAAACACATAGTTAATATTAATTCATCTGATTATTAATGCTTTCTGTGTTGTTCATGAAATATTTTTCATTAACAGAATATAAAATATAACCATAAAATCATAAAAACATCGGAGTGCTGACTACAACTTGTTCTTCATATTTTCCAGAACAGGTTACTGCTTACACTAATCTAAATTGATAGGTATAGTTACTTAAATCTGGGTCTGAAAATGCAGGGGTTTTCTATATTTTTGCAAACATTTCTTCTTTTATAAAGTACTGAAGGTTCCAATATCAAAGTCATGAAAATATTATAGGCTCTAACAAAATTCAAAACATGAACAGAATCTGAGATCGCACATTTGTATAATACAGTCATTCCACTAACAAAACTACTTTTCAGAAATCAGGATTTATACTTGCACATGAAATGTATTATTTTATCATTTATACTGATCATGACAAAGCTAATAAATTATCTTTTTAGTGGTCAGATAACGAAGCAAGTTTTAAAAAGGATTTAAATTTTAATAAGGCCTCAATCCCACTGCCTGTCAGTAGCAACCAGATATGATTTGTCAAACTTTATATCACAAAGCAACATCAGAGTTAAACTAACCTCTCTCAGAAGTAAAATCATGGAGTGATAGAACCAGTTTTGGGTTTTTCAACTATGTGGTCAAAACTAAATTTTCTTGTCCAGTGGACATAAGGCTGGAACACAGCTGAAAAGGAACAGGCTTTAGCCAGGATGGAGCACAGGGAAATTGGACTTGGAACTTTCTAAAGCCAGAAATAGAAGATGGCAACTTGTGCTATCAGAAGGAACAGTCTCTCTGCCTTGCCAATGTACCCCCAGCCTCTGCTGGCTGCAGAAGGGTTTTCTACAGAATCACAGAATCATTCAGGTTGTAAAACACCTCTAAGGTCATTGAGTCCAAGGTCTGGCCAATCACCACCTTGTCAGCTAGACCGTGGCACAAAATGCCACATCCAGTCGTTTCTTGAACACTTCCTGGGGATGGTGACTCCACCACCTCCCCGGGTAGCCCATTCCAATGATTAACAGTCCTTTGCATGAAGAAATTCTTCCTGATATTTAACCTGAACCTCCCCTGTGCAGCTTGAGGCTGTGTCCTCATATCCTGTCTCTGGTTGCCTGGGAGAAGAAAATAACCCCCACCTGTCTGCATCCTCCTTTCAGGAAGTTGGAGAGAGTGATAAGGCCCCCCCAGCCTCCTTTTCTCCAGGCTAAATACCCCCAGCTCCCTCAGCCGCTCCTCACAGGACTTGTGCTCCAGACCTTTCACCAGCTCCGTTCACCTTCTCCGGACATGCTCCAGCACCTCAGAATTTTTCTTGAAGTGAAGGGCCTAGAACTGGACACAGGATTCAAGGTGTGGCCTCACCAGTGCTGAGTACAATGTACCCTGGTTCTGCTGGCCATACTATTTATGATAAAAGCCAGGATGGCTTTGGCCTTCTTGGATGCCTGGGAACACTGGCAGCTCACGTTCAGCTGTCTGTCCACCAGTAACCCCATGTCACTTTCTACTGGGCAGCTTCCCAGCCACTCTTCCCCCAAACTGTAGCACTGCCTGGGGTTGTTGAGACCCAAGTGCAGGACCTGGCACTTGGTCTTGTTGAGCCTCACACAATTGGCCTCAGCCCATTGATCCAGACTGTCCAGACCCCTCTGCAGAGCCCTCCAGCAGGTCGACACACCCATCCAACTCAGTGTCATTCACTAACTTTCTGAGGGTGCACTCGACCCCCTCATCCAGATCACCAATAGAGATATTAAACAAGACTGGGCCCAATACTGAGCCCTAGGGAAGACCACTAGAGACCACTCTCTGGGCCCTGCCATCCAGCTTGCTTTTAACTCAGGTTCTCAATGGGAAAAGCCACCCCCTGCAGTCTACTGCCCTGGTGTCTTCCTACCTCACCTGTGCCTAGAATTCATCCACAGAGCAAATACCCACCTTCTGCTCTTATTGTACCACAGTAAGATCTTTCAGCTAAAGCTGAGCCTTAAGTGCATTTGCGAAAAGGAGAGGAGTTTCCTTATAACACACTTTTAGATAGACACAAGGCATTTTAGAGTGATCGGACATGGTACAGAGTGAAAGAGAGCCAAAGGACCACACTGTCTCCCTTGGCTGTTGCTACTTGATCCCTTTATGCAAAGGTTGTATGTTCATATGACTTCATTTCACTGCACTGTTAACTGAAATTCTGGTGTGAAAATTTATGGTCCTTCAACATGCATTTTTCAAGAGAAATTTCATCCAAGATTAGAATGCTTTTAAAGTAATTAATCTAACACATGGCAGTTGAGAAAACCTAAACGCACTTTTATGACTTGGAAGAAAGCAGCTAACCTGCTCAAGGCCTCAGGACAATTATTTTAAAAGCAGATGACCTGTTCCCATTTTTGATGGGTGTAGAGGAGGGAAGTTTTTGTTTGGTTGGTTTTGTTCGGGGTTTTTTTAAGATAATGTGCACTGGGGTATGCATAGCTGTATTTAGAGGAGATAGAACTCACTCTGATTTTTTGATCTCAGTATATTAAGCACCGATGGTGCAATGACCACTGCTGTTAGCCTGATAGCTTTTCCCCTCAGATGGCATTGCTTTTTAACTCCTGAATACATATGCCTGTCCTCAAATTCTATATGCAAAATCTTGCCTCAGCATTGTATTTTTTGTTATTTCCCAAGAATATATACTAGTTAAATAATAACTTTTTGGTTTATCTAGTTTTCCAATTAAATTAGTCTTACTTGGTGAACAATTTAAGAACAGAATATTTATTAATGTAAAAAGGAAACTTATAAAGTCATAATTGCTCTTATTAATGTCCAAATGCTATATTTGATAAATGACTAAAATTTTATTTTGAAGTAATGACCATTTTAAGATAGGTATGTTTGTCTTAAATGTTATCTTATCAATGTTGTTTAGAACACCAGCTAATTGTTTTAACTGAAATCAAGATCAAGAGTCAGAGCTTAATAAATCTGCTCACTTAGGCTTGCATAGTTAAAAGACAGCAAAACAAACCTGCAAACTTCCCATAGGAGTGTATGATCTCCTTAGGAATTACTAGGAATTCAAATATCTCTGGGAAAAATTTATCTAGGTGTTTTTCCATGCTGATATCATGTTGGTACTCTGTGTTTTTAAACAGCTAATATAAAAAAAAAGCCCTATAGCTGATGAACAGATTTACAAAAAGAGTAACATGTAGCTTAACACAGAAAATATTGTTAATATTGTATTATTTCCAGAGACTGCAATTTTCTCAGGCTGTTATGCTGACATCAAGTAGTACCTCTGATGTGGGAAAACACAAACATTAAAAACTATGAGACAGTAGAGATCACCCAGATACACAATGAGAAAATAAACTAGATCTGTGGGTGATAAAATATAGTTAAAAAAGGAAAGAAAAAGTTCAGTACATCACAGATTCTGTGGCTTCATTAAAATAACAGAAAACCAGAATTACAAAAAGTTGGAGAGATTGTTTTAAATTAAAAGAGCAAAAAGAATCTCATGGAAAAAAACCCCATCCTCTTATAAGTTACATTATATACATACTACTTCCAAATGTTTCTTACATCCTCAGATATAAAATCCTGCCATACTTTTGAGAAATATATCAAAACATTAGTTTTCTACATACAAATGTTTCTGTTTCAGAGAATAAATTCTATTTCTTCTTTTTGTTAGTTGAAAAGTAAAAGCACATTATATTTGAATATATTGTTCTTACCTGTCTTGAAAAGCCAGCTTGTCACTTGTTCAGGAATACCTTGATCCGATGCCTGTAACAATCTGTCTAACCTTAAATGAAACTCTGTGATGGGGGAGAGGTTCTCATTTCTATCACTTTTTATACAAAAAAAAAAAAAATACAGATGACAGATCCTTTTTACAAGGTAGCCTAGAGTGTCTAGTTCTTGTCACAATGTTGTCATAGTGACAGTGACATCAATATACTTCATGAAAATCAGTACAGCAATTTTTCTGGAGACAACACCAGCTTTGATTCCTGAGTGTATTTTGTATTTACTTCCTTTTCCAGTCTCATTAGATAATTTATTCTTGCACTATTCTTTAATTCAAATGTGACTGCACTAATTATTTTGGTTGTAAACAGCCTGGTTAAAAAAAAGGAAACAAAAACCACTGAAATGAAATATTACGAAACTAAAATAATGCAAAAAAGTTTGACCACCAAATTTCTTTCTACAAATTAAAATGTGTGTTATTTGTTAGTATAACACAGAGACCTCCTAGATCTGATTCCGTGACTCTATACTCATATTTTTATCAAATAAGGGTTATTTACAGTATAAAGTTATACATACAGCAAAAGGAGAAGAAAATGGTCACTTAGAAAAAGGTGATATATTCTCAGTCTCAAGTATATTTTTCTGGGAAAATACTGTATGCCCACTAAAATCCTGCTGTTTCATGATCATTCTTCACATCATTGTAGCATCCATTTTCAATCTACAACTTGTCACCTCCCTGAAACTTTTCACATTTTTTGTCAGTAATTGCTCCATGACATACAATCATATAAGTTCCCAAGACATGAAGTGTATATTCCACATTTTTTTCACTAAAAGTAAGAAAAAGCTGCAGTTCATCTCTTAACAATCTAATCTTTGTGTTGTATGAAATCTCCCAAGGCAACAAATTAGTGCTAATTGTTGTGTTCTCTGTTGATAATAGAAATAATTTTCAGGCAACAAATTATAAACTCCGTTGTTGATTTCAAATTCTTCCTTCAAGTGGTATGACTGTAAAAAAATGTTTTCTGATGTTAACACTCACAAACAATAGCTTGAAGCCTGAACCAGACCACCTGTTTTTTCCTTTTTATTCAACACATTAAGTTGGAATTAACCCAATACATCTCTCCAGTTTCTAAACAAAAAGGAAATAGCATTCTACTACTAAATAAATCCAGTACGTTCCCATATCTTGACCATTTGATGTATTTGTAATTGTAAACATTTGAAATAAAAGGTACAGTTGAAAAAAGAGAAATATAGAAAACTGAGATAATGTTTAGAAACAAGCTACATTTCCTATCACTTAATATTAGCCACATTAGGTCTGTAGTTCAGTTACTCATCTGTACTTCACACAGCCTGAAAAAGCAATTCACTCTGCCATACGAACATCTTTGTTAACGGGGGTCACTCATCCTCTAAAGGTGCCTCTCTCTATCCATTAACTACCATCTACATTAGTTATGTCTACCATACCCTATAGCTGTCTCAAACTAGACACATTGCTTAGCCTGGGTCTCTTAAGAGGCTCATCCCATCATAAATAAATATGGATTCATATATACTACACCCCATCATATGCTCAGGTAGTAGATTTAGAGGAGAAAAGCTACTGCTATCTAGCTATCGATAATTAACCAAATACCTGTAATCAAAGACTCAACAAGCAAAAAGTGCTTTTGAAAATCAGAATACAGGTGTTCACAAATGAACAAGTTTCTTCAGTAGCTACTCTCAAGTGGTCAAACCACCACCTTTTTCTCAGGATGTTCCTAAATAAAGACACATAGAACAATGCGAGTTGCAGTGCTTAGGTTGCCACATTTAATTTTAAGGTTATACTCAGCAGAAAGGCTACCTTTAATTCTGAAATGCAATTACTGCACTACCTGATAAACAAGACGGGCTCTTTGCTATCAGCAGCAGTTAATGGGAGGCCTGACTGCCTCAGGCATTTTATGACTATCCCTAAGTGATTATATTATAATCATCTGAAAAATTTGACCAGACCTATATTATAAAGGATGAGCAGTAGATCAAAGTCTTGTCCTGTGAGTTGGTACCTGGCACAAAGTCAGGTGTATTTACATCATAGTATTCATATATTTAAGTAGAAAACCAGCCACACTGATTTAACCATGCAAATTGTGAATAAGTAGTCTACAGTGCATTAAGGATGCAAAACAAAAAAATCATGTTTTATTTCCTTATAAAATAAATTTACAGGAGAAAAAAATATCATTTAGAAGCTTTTAAATAACTAAATTGCAAAATATTGTTGATAGCATTATAAATATTGGAATATTTTAGTAGTTATTTTAAAAGTTATTCTTCATAACTCATACAGTTATTAGTTGATTACTCATCCAGAAGGCCATCAGAGAGACAATATCTACCAGCTGCTCCTCTTAATCATCTGACACTGAGTTCTTCATTGTTATCATTATATAACATGCTATTCCTTATAGAACAATACAAGACAGAACACAGTACTGACCTGAAATTCTGTGATTGACTGCTTTAAAAGTCAAATGATCTTGTTTAAACACCATGGTGATATTTGAAACAATTTTTCTTCAAAGTAGCAAGAACAACTGTGAAAATAATACGAAACCTAAATATAAAGGAAAACCGAAGCCATAAGTTCCCTGAGTTTTCACTAATACTTTAATACTTAAATCTTTAGGATGTCTTCCCTGCTGAAACCACTTACTTTCTATGCAACAAGCACATCTAAATGGATTTGTTCAGAGTAAATCATATCAGTGAAAACACAAGATAATTTTATTTCAAGAGTACATAGAAATATCAGACAGCGAGCCTCCCAGCTGACCAATGCAGGAAAAACCCTACCAAATTTATAAAGTATCATTACAACTTAGCCTAGCATTCAGGTTAGTTAAGCAAGGTGCTAAAGCAACAAAATTCAGCAGCTCAGAAATAGTTGTGGCATCTTTTATTATATTAAAACCACAAGTGCCTAAGTTCTCTTCACAGGGGATGTTTCATCTCTTCCTGTCCTTATGGTTAGTTGGGTATCACTACTGTAAATGAAGATCATCAAGTTTTAATACAAAACCAAGTGTGATGGAACAGACATTCTGTTCTCAGTTTAATCATAGAGCAGTCCTTCTACCAGTTCTGTTTTGGGATACTCTTAATTATCTTTTGAGATAAAGAAAAAGGTATTTATCTCAGGTTCAAGAACTCTAATTATAAACCACTAGCAATATCTGAAAAAACCCTCTAACAAAACCCTTGAGGATCATTAACATGATGCAGTTTTGCAAGAAGCAAATGTGGGACGATCATATACATCTTTTCATTACACAAAAGAAACTTGAATGCACTTTTTAATGTGATGACCTATTTTCTTTTTCCTTTTTTAACTCAAGTAAGCTTTATAACCACAGTTTTGCAAGCAGACATTTGTGAATGGGTATATATTTTGGTTATATAAAAGTGTCTATTTTCAAATAATAGAGTTAGAATATCTCTTAAGTTATATACATGTATGTATAAGAACTTAAATAATAGATTTTGAAATATGGAATAATGAACCAGGGCAGAGAAGGTACCTGCTCTCCTAGATATTCATAATCTCTATAATTAAAGAACTGACAGAGAACATGAAGCTTTTTCCTCATGGCCTTTTATTGAGTCATAACCCCTTCATAACCTTGTAATTTTTATGAAATCGTGATAATACAACATCATATAAAAACCTCTTAGAAAAAAGCTGATATTATTAAAGACGGTAAGTCCAAAATAAATTAATCAAAACAAGTTCCAGTTAAGAAATCTCATTGGGCAGAAATAAATGGCATAGGAAAACAAATGAATAAATTACAGTAAAAGTCAGTTCTGTTTCAAAGAAATTTCCCCATCGATCTCGTATCATTGTACATCACTGATCCCTAAGAAAGCCAGGGAATTCATAGTCATCCAGTATCGGAAACTGATACTGCACATCAATCTGAATCCACAGACCTTAAATACAACATTTTTTATGTTTATTATCTTATACAATAGTTCTAAACCCACTGTGCTACACTGTGATCAGTGTGCTGAAGAAGAGAAGCCATCTGTTTGGGGTTTATAATAGCTATCAGAGGCCAGTTCTTTAGTTTTCAAAAGGTCAAACTGCTCCTGTCATCTTGCTCACTGCAAAACACCTCAATAAAGAAATAAAATGCTTACCATATCATGGCTTATTTCAACAAGCAGGGCATATACAGGACAGCCAGAATTAGTTTATTTTTGAGAAATTCCCTACTAGTCCACAGCAAAATAGTTCACCTATGACAGTGTGCATGACTAGTGTTGATAAGGGTGCTGAACAACATCTCCCTGCAATTGCTCAAGATACCACACCATAGCAAATACTTACAGGGTCAATGTATCTTCTTCAAAACTCACAGTTAATGAACTAATATTTTTATATGTTAGGTATATAAACTGATTTAGACTGTTCCTTGCACAAAATGTCTATCTACAACATTGTATCATAAATACAACTGACTTACACTCAGTTTTTAAAACACATTATTTCTTCCTCAAGCTCACTGAAGATACACAGGTGTCTTCAAATCCCTGCCTTACATTCCAGAGGCCTCTGACACCAGACAACTAACTTGTACTTGAATGCAACCTCTCTACTACACATTTGGGTTTGTACACAATAAGAGGGAATTCTCTAGTCAGATGTTGGACTAAATAACTACAGAGAAAATAGATAGTAGATAAAAAACCTGTAGGGCAAAGATGAGTCTATGGGAATCTTACATTAACGTAGATCCAGCTGCTTCTGGTAACTACAGATTTAAAGCAGACTATTCCAGGTCTCTTAAAATGACTAACTGTTCTTGTGTATACCCACTAGAGTGTTTCCATTACTGATGTTGCTGCTTAGTAACAGGATTACTAGACTTTTTCCACTGTTTATATTTCATTCAGTACCCATATCTGAAGTGAGGAATTTATTCTAAACTAATGTATTGTCAGTTGTGATTTAATCTAAATGATAATCCAGACATTACATGATGAAGCTTGTCAGGTTTTTGTTGCTGGGATGCAAGAAAACAACATTGACGCACACTGGTTCCTTGCAGTCCTAGTAAATTTAGGTTGGTTTTATTTGTGCTATACTGCCTTTAGTGCCCACTGTCTATACTGTTTCTAGACCAAATAAAAGACCTGAGTAACTAAGTACATGCAGACAAACTGCTTTGGAGTCCAGTAGCAGTTCTTTAACTGTGATGATGGTTTCTTCCGTTAATGAATCAGTGGATACACTGCCAAGAACGCATGCAAGGCAACATGAGACTTCAGGACAGGTACCTCAGACTCTAAAGATCAGCCTAACAGCAGCTCCTGCTCACAAAATACACTGTGTGGGGAAACTTGAGAAACTGGAGACAGAACTGACAAGCAACGTATGACAAGATAGTAACCTGAAGAATCATCTTCTGAAGAATCATCTGAAAGCCAGATCCTTTTGTTCAGTCTGATCTGCTAGCATTCAGAATGACAATCAAGCATATATTTCTATTGAAAATTTGTATGCAGCATACTCAAGAACACCTATGGTGTTTCCCTACTATTTTATTAAAGCTTGAAGTAGGAACACACGCACAAATCACACAGCTGACTGCTTCTCCTGCTGTAACCACTGATACTAACCCACCGCTCAATCCTTTCAATTATACTCTAGTGCATCACACACGACAGCTTCACTCCCAGCTCCAGCCTTAATCACAGGCACTGTGATGCACACACTAAAAAAAAAGATAAACCAAATTTAAAGTCTGCCCCTTCTTTATTTTCTGATGACCTTCTATGATTCCGGGTATCTCAGGAGATGTTTTCTTTCTTGTATGTAGAAGTTTATTTATTTATCTTAATAAACTCAAACCTGACATTTGGATTTAAATTGTTTCTATCCGTTTAAGGCTCCAATTCCCAGTGCTTGTTTTATTCACATTCATATAAAAAGAAATTTAGGTTATGATTTCTCTCTTCCATCCAATGTATTTCACAAGATAGCTTTTATTCTCTTTTAGCCTACTAGTGGCAGGGACAAAAGCAATATTTCTGACAATATGGAAGTTGCGGAAGTAGAATATAAATGAACTGGTGAAAGTGGTTCATCTCAAAAGTAATCCTACCCACTGCTGCAATCAGAGACAGAAGTTTTGGCTGTGTAAAATAACAGTGAGTCATCATATATTAATATTATATATTAATATAATTAGAAGAACTAAGGTATCCTATTTTTATCAAGGACTCAGGTTTTTTTGCCCTTCTAATTAATTAGAAGTTTCAGAATGCAGAAAATATATGAACATTAGGAAATTCATATAATCACTTTACAGTTACACTATAAGCCAACAGAAAAGCAAACAGCCAATTAAAAAAACCCAAATATAATCAAGGAGCTGCAGAGACCCTTAGCCTAACTAGAATGATCGTAAGTAGTTCTTGGGGCACTATATTCACAGAATCAGATGAGTTGGAAGGGACCTTCAAGGATCACCAAGCCCAACTCCTGGCTTGGCAACAGGACCATCCCCAAGAGTCACACCATGAGCCTGAGAATGTTGTCCAAACGCTTCTTGAACTGTCAGACTTGTGCTGTGACCACTTCCCTGGAGAGCCTGTTCCAGCACCCAACCACCCTCTGGGTGAGGAGCCTCTTCCTGATATCCAGCCTAAAACTCTCCTGACACAATATCAGGCTATTCCCTTATAGTTTTTGTTGCTGGTCATCACAGAGAAGAAATCAGTGTCTGTTCCTCTGCTTCCCCTCACGAGGAAGTTGTAACTGCAATGAGGTCTCCCCTCAGTCTCCTCTTCTCCAGGCTGAACAGACCAAGTGACCTCAGCTGCTCCTCATACGGCTTCCCCTCAAGGACCTTCACCATCTTCATTGCCTTCCTTTGGACACTCTCTAACAGCTCAATGTCTTTCTTATATTGTGGCACCCAAAACTGCCCCCAGCACTCAAGGTGAGGCTGCTCCAGTGCAGAGCACAGTAGGACAGTCCCCTCCCTTGTGTGTGCCTGCTGCCCCCAGGACAGGGTTGACCCTCCTGGCTGCCAGGGCACTGCTGACTCATGTTCAACTTGCCATTGACCAGGACCCCCAGCCAGGTCCCTTTCCCTGGCACTGCTCTCCAGCCTGTCATTCCCCAGTCTGCCTGTACATCCAGGATTGCCCCATGCTAGGTGCAAAATCTGGCATTTTCCCCTGTTGAACTTAACATGGTTGGTGACTGCCCAGTCCTCTTTGAAGTCAAGCATGCAGGACCAGGGCTAAGTATCTTAAACAACCCTACAACTGTGAGTGATGTAGCTCTTTAGACTCAAAACTCAATTTAGTAATCTACTGAGAATGTGACAATAAGCTAGATATTAAGATGTTAAATGAGGAATAGTAAATAGGAGATTATTATTTGGCAATGGTATAATATTCAATTCACCTGCTTAACATGCTTGTATGGCTAACTTTCAACTAATATCCAAAAACCATATTCCATCTAGACTAAAATTATTTAATAAAAATAGAAAAAGCCCGTTCACATCAAGAGAGTACTAAATATATTTGGACTTTATTGTAGAAAGATAAGGCAAAACAGAAGATACAAAAAATAAAATTGTACAAAGATTGAAAGCTGTGTTTTACTTTTGTATAAAACAGAAATATGGGCTTAAAAGTAGAAATTCTCATTCCCCCTCACCTAAATTTGAAAGTGGAATGCATTGCTTCAGTATATGACTTCAGGGAAGAACTTATGACAGAAAAAAAGAAAGATTGATCTATACAATAAGAAAAAGACTATTTAAAAATTTAGAAGGAAACTGAAGTGTCATGTTTCAATTGTTACTTGAACCCATTTTCTATTTTGGAGTATCTCGTGGTTGCTTTTTAAGTAGCCAGTACTATCAATAATGAAATGCATTTTTCTTTCTTCTTGAGTATGACAAGGCTTCAACTACTTTAGCTGCTCAGTTAACAAGCAGGGTTACAAATTGTATTAGGCCGCACTAACTCAACGAGAGCACAAACCAGACATAGGTATTTAACTAGGGACTCTCTCAGAATGCAACTCATGTTATCAGTTTGCTGATATATCAGGTTATATGTTTGTGTGAAGACTGCCTTATTTTGTGTTCCTCCCCACGCTGGTAAAACCACCATAGTAGAGATATTAGAGGATAAAGAGCTATAATTAGCTATTTTTCTTTTCCAAATAATGAATATGCAAAGAGAATATTCCTGCTGAGAAGCCAGCATATTCAGTTCTGTTTGACGGAGGATATTTGAGGTAAGTTGAGGAAGCATTGTAAAACTTGGTACTGGTACAGAGAGAGCAACAATTTTTTATAGCTGAAAAATCTAGTTTAAGTCAAGGGATACTTTAGCCAAAGTTAAAGAAAGATGACCAAATGGGAAAGTAAGCAAGCAATATACTGAAATGCACACTACTCCTAAAAACCCTCAAATGGTGACTGGATTATTACTACTCTTTGAAACTTTACAAGGAAGCATTCATAAGGATACACAGCCATCTAGTGAGTGCTGGAGGATGCTGGCGGAATGAGCAGATGGCCAGAACAGTCTAATTCTATTCTGCTGGAGGTAGTTACTAGAGATCCTGGAAAGTTTAATAAAAGTCAACATCTGTAAGCACCTTTGTGTGCTTTCTTATGTATGGAACAACTTAATAATTTAGGATATTTTTAGATGCAAAACTACCATATGGAAGGTCATAGGGATTTTGAAGAAAAAAATTAGCATTTTGAAGAAAAAAATCTGTAATCAAGTTCTTCCCTGAAGACTATGCTTGATATCAAAGTAACATTTCTGATGACAGCATGCATGTTCATGCAGAGATAGTGACACTAGCACATTTGAGAGGTAAAAATAGAGTTATCACTATATGCATGTAAGTCAGACGTGGTTTGTGAGCAGCTGCAACACCAACACAAACATTTCTGTCATGCAAGTGTCCTTTAAAGTGAGTGAACTTGCAAATGTTTTTCAACCATGCTTGTTAACTAGGAGATAAGTACAAAGTTAAATAGGGCTGAATGTAACAGTATTCCAAAAAATTCATAGTAGAACTGAAGGTTCAGAAACACAAGTTCTGACCGCCTACATGTGCTACCCTGCCTTTATCAAACTGAAAATAAAATGACTCATTTACAGCAGGAGATGACAGGCTTATAGTCTAGACACATAACAAATTACTACAGCTCAATTAGTGGTCTATTAAATAAGCTGTGCTTAACCATTGAGATTCTTGGGAACTTTCCTCTATGTTGCTCACTGTTTATTTGAATTGATTATAATCACTGTTTTGGAGACGTATCTATGTGTTTAGGAATATATCATGTAGTCTGGATGAATTTAATTTTTAAAAACTGGTTGGGAAACTAATCTTGGTAGTTACAAGTTTCATTTTTAAGCTGAAAAGCTTTGTTCAATCAAATTTCTTACAGATATGTCCTGACTTTCATTCTGCTCAACATTTTTACAGACAATATTCAATAGTAGCAAGAATTTTGGCATCATTCCATGTTTTGGTCAACAGAGTAGAAAAATCCCTTTTTTCTGCAGACAACACCATGCTAGGAGAAGCTTAAGACTTGCTGTAGAAAGATTTTAGGACAGAAAAAGAGTCACAAAGAAACCTGAACAAGCTGTCTAAAAGAACATTATCAGCTTAAGACTCCACATGCATATATTTCTGCCCAGGCAGAAGAAACAACTGATAAGGTAATTCTGTGTATTTTCAACAGCTGTGGTATTGACAAGGTAAAACAGGGGCATTGAACTAAGAAAAAGTAATTTACAGAACATCAATGTGAAATACTCTGGCAGTAGACCTACAAGCTACAGCTCGCATCACAGGTAAGCATGCTTACCTTTGTTTACATTTATATAAAAGTTCACCTTCTTTCAACTACACTCAGAATCATTCACTACAATGAATTTACTCACTTTTTCTTTTTAAAATTCATCTCTACCCAGGCAACGGAAGAAACATTGAAACTATCCCTAGCAGGTATAAAAACTGTCTCATCACAGCCTCTGGCTCCTCTGAAAAGCAGATGCTTAACTGGAGTGTTTCTGTGGAGGCATACTTGCCTCAACTAAGCAGCCATCCCTTCAGAAAAAGTTAATCTAGGGAACAGCTAATTTCATTCAGGAAAAAGCCACTTTGACCTTTAATTGTATATTCACACCTTTGATTTGAGCTGATGACCATTTCCCGGATATGGTTCTGAGACACAGTGAGTAATTCCTGACCTTTAGCCATTGAATTAACACCTCTAATTGAAAATGAGGGAGCATTTAAACCAAAGCTCTTTCTAATCAAGTAGCTTATGAGATGATTATTTGGCTGGTCTGCTACAGAATATTAAATCCCTTAGAGATTGTGAAGGTATTTTTTTTTCTCTGAGGCTTTCCTAATTTATATACCACAGCAGTTGCTCTGAATGTTTGTGCTTTACAAAGCTGTAGTGGGAAAGGTTGTGTCTATGATATTTCTTACTTGCTGAAAGAGTGGTAATATGTCAGTGCTACTTGAATTTGTTGCTACTTATCACGTTTCTTTGTGTATCTCCTGATGCAAAGTCTCAGCCTGTAACCAAACCTCAGTGGGCTGTAGTCTTATCCAATCTCATAGAGGAAGCAAGTCTAGGCTGGCAAATTTGCATATGGCAGAAATGGGAGACATTAGTATTGCACAGACATAATTTTTTACTTCCTTGCAGGATTTCTGATTTTCACTCATGTAGATCCATAAGTTTAATCTTGTAGCTAGACAGGAAAGAGGTAAAACACAATCCCTATGACCTAAGACTACTGTTGACTTATTCAAGTACAAATGGTATGTCTATGGGCATTGTCTATGAAAGACTTGTGTCTACTGGTACCATAATATTGCAGTAGAATTGCTCAGGAATGCACAGTTAGTGGTACTGGAAATACCAGAATCTTTAGTCTAAAGACCAACTAGAAAGAGGTGTTGCAACATTTTTCATTTTCAGTTTAACAGAAGTTTCTATCATCCTTCCTAGAAATGCAAAACATTCTTTTGATAGTGTCTCTCTTTCTATTTGCCATAGGTCTCTACAGGATCCAGTACTAAATCCTAATAGTCTCCTCTTCCAGAAATTCTTTCTAGGCTTGCTCAGCTACTGTTAGCTTATTTCCCCCCTTTCCTCCTGATAAAAACCTTGAGGCAAATCCATTTTCCCTGCAGGAATTATAAATGTTACCAGATTCATTAAAAGGAGTCCACTTCTTACAAGAAAAATTACAGTAATAAACTCATAACTTGTATTTAAAGCAAACTGCAAATTCATTAATGTCAGGAGATTTCTTATAACAAAAGTAGAACACACTTTTGGGGTTTCAGTAATAGCTGTGTTCTGTTGCAGCCTTTGAGAGAAACTGAACTGAAAAAAAAATTCTTCTAATATATTAATATACTAATTGAAATTATCAAAACCCTTTTTTTTGGAAAAAGAAAATGAAATATATGTGAACTGGTAAACTCCCAAAAGGAAATATTTTCCCCTGCCTTCCCCTTATAGCCCTTAGATTGCTCCAGCCTATCCATACCTCTGAACTATTGAACCAGTATGCTGAACATGCTAGCATGGGAAAAGAAATAGCTGCTATCTAATCTACCTAACATAATTAGCTTGTGGGTTTGCTACCTTGAGACCACTACAACAGCGTTCTGCCTTTTTTTTATTCTTTCCTAGGCTGTAAATGTAGGGTGAGGTTTTCAGATCTGTTTATTTTAAAAACATCAATACCAGTTTTGCTAACTGTATTTTTAGCCCAGATATGCTAATGAAATGAGGCACTTAGTCCAGTTGAATTTCTACTATATATATTTTATGCTGGAATCTCCAGGTAAGAAAACAAATGAGCAATGCCAACTGAATCTTTTCATTGAGGGAACTGAATCATCTAGAGGCTGTAAAAAGGTATTAGTTAGTTATTTTTGGTCATATATTGGAATATAAACATGAATTTAACAGAAATTAGCATGATTCTGACATTCTTCAAAAATATACACCAATTTTTTTTTCAAAAACAATACCTTCTGTATGTTCTGTTGAACAAATATTCCATTCAAAGCAGTGTAATTGTGTTAACAATAGAAGACATCTATTAGAAGTGTAGAAAGCCAAAATATAGAGGAGATGAATGGAAAACAAAGGCTCACAAGGCTTGATGAACGTCATAATATTTTATACATCACTCAAAAATCACAGCAAGAAACAGTGCATAAAACCTAGACATGCTGAAGTTTTTCCTCAGCTAAGAACTGAAATACTATGGTCTAGCTTCATACCCAAGTAGCTAAAACCCCATACTGGAGAACATGAATACCCGCAAAGAAATTCACATGAAGAACAAAAATTACCTATATGAATAAGGCTTTAAAGTAAGAGAGTATGAACTTAAATGGCTTCTATTTTGAGTACAAAAAAATCTGCAGCTGTAAATGACTAGTGATTTTTGTTTGCTTTATTTGTGATGTATATATAGATACGCGTGTGCGTTTGAAATTGTAATTGAAACACTCAATTCAGTGGTATCTCAGTCAAGATAAAGACCCTTGGAGTCAAACTAGTTATTATGGGTGTAGGCTTTAAACACATAAGTTGCTTTGAGGACTTGTTAATGACTTACCCACAGAGAATAAGACACAAAGTCCTACCACTAGATCTCCCCACTTTTTCATTAGCAAGTGAAGCACAGAGGTATTAAAACTCACACTGTGGAAATCACTCCTTTCACATCAAAATATACTGATAATCTACATAGATAAAAGAGGTAACAGCATTATTCAAGCCCATTATAGCAATTCTGAAAAGTATCATATAACAAACCTAATTTTCAGCCCCTTTATTCAAAAGAGCTAGGATCACAGAGCTTCTTAAAATGACACAGAATAAAATAGGCCTGGTTTCTGATCCCTTCCCATCCTATTTTCCTCAGTGTCAGCACAACTTACAAATGTTTTCTGTCAGCTTTTTCCCTTCATGCCTGTTTTCCACTGTCATCATGCACTTTGTTTTCATCAGTCTCTCTGCCCTTCTCTGACTGTAGTAACTAGATTTCTCCAGCTCCAACATTCTATTAACTACGTGTCCAAAATACTTATGATGTTTGTTTGCCTGCACTCCTGAAGCACTGGTGGTGCAATGGTTTGAAGCCTAGATCACCTGCTGAAAATTTTCCAGGCACTTTCTCAGCTTCCTAGCTAAAATCTTCAATACCCTGTTCCTGGCCATAAAAAGTGGAAGGCAAATCATGTTTTATTTGAAAAGGATGAGAAGCCACCCCTTAACTGCAGTTACTCAGACTCCAAAGCCTTACAAGAAATCAGTGCAAAGAGTTTATTTCATCTTTCTGCCTTCGATAAGCTTACTCCAGGAGCTGCTTGTATGTATACACTCAGCAAGGTTGTACGGTGTTAATCTGGTTGAAGTGTTAAAATCTCATGAGCAGCTACAGAAACAGAGCTGGGGGGATTGAAACCTTCCTTTGTGCTCTATCAGTGGAACCTTGCCTGCATGCTGAACTCTTTTCTTTCCCTCTTTGCCCCCCTCAATGCTGTCAATAGCAGTGAAACATCTTTGCTTTCAGTAAGTTAATTCCAAAAGAGCACTGATAAAATAGGGGGATATCACAGAACTGGAAAAAACACTCAGCTGGACTCCTCACCAGGCCTGAGGAGTATGACAGTAACCTCAAAGCAGAATCAGTTTATATCTGAAAAGTGTCAGACAATTTGTCAATAGGGGAAGAGTGGCTATAGCTGCCTGCAGGCAGAAGAATGTAGCTGAGGATCTTTTATTAAAGCTGTGGCCTCTATTCACTTCATTCGTTTTGTCTACAGCTCAGTCCACAGCTTGCTGTTGGCAGCATATTATTGCCTGACCTCCATAGTGCACAAATTCTAGCATCAAAATATCCTGATGAAAGCACTTTTAGCCCAGTTTCCTAAGAAATTGAGGTTTGTACAGTAAGGCATAAATATACACCAGTTTTTCTTTTACTTACAGCTGAATATATGGGTTGATTTACATCAAAGAATTACAAACCCTAATAATATTGTATGCCTAAAAGGTTTGTGAAATTCATGGTTAATTAGAGGCAACATTCACTAATGTCTCCCACTGAGCCCAACTCACATTAGAAAACAGAAAGAGAGTATGAAAACTCCAACCATAGGGCAGGAGGAGGTATAGAGACAGACACCCTTTAATGATAGTTTTCACTATATTAAGTGTGAGAGAATTCAACCAAGAGACAGGTTTTTATGAAACCATGCTTAATTCATTTTGCTGCCAACAGAGCTCCTGTTGACGTCTCTGTGCTGTGTCACCCAGCACTGAAAAATGCTTCTGTCACACTGAAGGGCACTTTAGCGTATCTCAGGCTTTCTGACAAACATTTTCCTCACAATGAAAATACTTCATCCTTTCTTATGCAGCTTTTTGAAATCAAATTTCGGGAAGATAATCACTCAAGAGGAAAGAGAAAGTTGAATGCAAGAACTTTGGTGAATGGAAATAGGAAGATAAAAATAAGTTCAGCAAGGAAAACTTAGCCAATTGCAATTCTAAATTATTTGCTTCACTTTAGAAAAGTTAATGCGAAGAAAAATGTTTGGTACTCTTTTGAGGCTATTAAAGTGAAAGTATAATTAATAAAACCTTCTTTGTTTTACTAAATTAGCTATAAAAGCCTCAGTGTTACTAGTTCTTGCTGAGATATTCTTCTTTCTTGCATACTTGTTGAATCTGACCTTATAGTCTAACCAAAAATATGTAAAACGAATGATCTTCCAGGAAAGTTCAGAAATTCAGTTAAGTGGGGGGGATTTAATAATTAAAGTAGCAGTCAACTTTCATAACAGTTTGCACTTGAAGATTTGCATGTACTTCAAATGACTTCTGTAGTCCAAAAAAATGTGTCTCGACTGGTAAACAAAATGTTGCCTCTACCTAATTCATTCCAACACTTTGAATAAATCTTTACTACATTTTGGTCAGATTCGAAACTCTTTAAAGTGTTTTATCACAAGGAATTCAACAGTGAACTAGAAAATATCTCAATGTCATTTCATTTAGGCTAATTCTTAATCCTCTAACACCAATATCTGTTTGGTGCTCTATTCAAAGCATCTTTTTGAACTGATTTTTTCATCATGTATATATCAATGCGTTCCATTTCCAAAAAGAATAGGGACTAAATTTTAATCTCATTAAATTGTCCATGTAAGTGATTCAAATGCATACTCTAAGTTTCACCCTGAAATTCTATTTCTGTGCACGTCTTGTTTTTCTCATGGTTTTGTGCTTGGCTCCTTATTTATCTGACTAGGTGTGAGTCACTTTTTTATATATATTTTTTAATACTTCAGAGTTTATGAAGCATTTGCCTGTGCAGATGTCTGAACATATTGCTGTACAAGTGCAAATATCAATATGGTACAGGGTTCTACAGAATTTTTAAATTAATAGGTTTCTGTTTAGGATATTATGTAACTGATAGAAATTACTTACTCTCAGTGCTGAAATACAAAAGAAATGTCTGACTATATTATGACTCCAACAGTATGTAATTAGTATTACTTACACTGAATAGATCTGTGAATTCATACTGGTTCAGGTAGTAGGAGTAAAAGCAATATACGGAAGGAAGCAAAAGGAGAAGAAAGCTAAATAAACTATATCAGTGAAGGGAAAGGAAAAAAAATGGAAAAGGGGACAGAAAAGAAAAAAAAAACAGTCAGGGAAATAGAACATTTTACATATATGTCTATACATATGTGCAAAAATTTTATAGCAAATCCCTAAAGCATCTGGCATTTGAAATAAGAACTTAGAAATTCACAAGTTCATTTGAGTATATTTTTGTCCAAAAAGTTTTCAATGGGTGCAGATACTGACCCTCTCAATATATCATAAATTGCCAAATTTTGGAACTCTCTAAACACAAAGAGTCAGTTTTAGAAATGAGACTTTTTTTTCTGCATAGGGTGCAAGGTGGAAATTTTCCACAAATCAATCATACCAAGGAATAAAAAGGAAGTGAATTTATACACTGAAATCTACAGAAACCTGCTTATACAGTTACCACCCACCTATTGCACAATTGTTAAGCTTCTGCAACCTTATGTAATACTTGTCACTGCACCTTTGAGGGTTTCTGGTGGTCATTTGGGGAGGTATGAGCAGCATATAAAATACTAAAGCTTTCTGTAAGCACTAAGCAACACCTGCTTAACACACCTGATAACCTTTGTTTGCATTCAGAAGAGGGGTAAAGGTGACAATGATACCATGAGCTTCCATCCACAACAGAGGTCAAAGGAAGCGACAGAATTCTGCTTAAAGATATCACATATATACTGGCTGAGCTATAACTGAGTAGTCATATTAGGCATGGGAAGCTCCACTTTAGTCTTTCATGTGCATGTGCCTTCTATTGCTGTTATTTTTACCCAAATGTGAGTAATACACACCAAAAAAAAAAAGAAAATAAGTAAACCTGATGTCATGTTAGGAAGAGAGACTCATAGAGGAAGCTTGGACATGGAATTTCCTTTTACATCATCACTGGCCAATGTCAATGGAGAACCAGTCTTATTCACCTAAACTTTCATTCAGATGAATGAAACATGACTCACTCATACATCACTCTGAGATACAGAATACATTGCTGGTAAGCGTTTGATAATGGCAAGTTATGATAACGGAAACTTATATCCTGTTTTTTCTTCTGGTATTTGTAAGAGAACAAATCCTAACCTGCATCAAAACAACATCAAACACAGTCTCACTAAATATTTTTAATGCACAGGGCTAGAGGCTAAAGACTTTCTCAAAAAATAGTCTTGAATTCTAATCTGTAGTTGGAGTTTTAAAGCTGTATTTTTCACATCCTAGAGTTTTTCATGATCCAGGTTTTGACACATTATGAATAAAAGCAACCTTTTTTTTTTTTTTTTTTAGTCCAAGCTGAGCCTCTGTTCTCTAAGAATACAAAGGGCAAAGTAAGTTTGTTTCTAGCACAGTTTTGATTTCTGATCGTGCTGAAGTGCAAAATGTTTTTTGCCTTTTACTTTAGATTCAGGAAAGAGGAGGAAGAAAAAACAATCAATAAACTACCCACAAATATCACAAACCACAAGGACTCTTGGGCTGAAATAATAGTTCAGTGAGGAACACTGGATTAGACAGGAAATTGCCTGCTTTACCACTAAGCCAAATAAATTTCTACTCTTAGCTTCAGCAGCAGCAAAGAAAAAACTTCACCTAATCTTGCTTTATGATTAGGGTAGGTCTTTTGCTACAGGATCTCTAGGTTCAAGGCCCTTGAGGTGAAGGAGACATAGAAGGGTAGCCTTTTTTTCTTGACTGTCACAATCAATCTGCATAAATGCATGGTTACTGCATAAAAAGCAACAAGTCTTTCCTCCTTGGCTGTGTTTTCAGAAGATAGCTCCATCTTTGAACTCAGGCAAAGAGGTTTCAAAAGGGAAGCTTCAAGAGACACCTGCCCTTTTACAACAGCTGATCTCTACTAGATTGGCTTCTCCTCCTGGAGACCCAAAGTAATTTTCCAGAGGTTGTTCTGTTGGTTTGGTTATTCTTTTTTGTTTGCTTGCCTTTTTTTCTTGTTTTGTTTCTTTGTTTTTGCTTTGGGGTTTTGTTGTTTTTTTTTTTTTTTGGAGGGGAATGGGGGTTTTTGTTTTATTTTTATGTTACAGGAACATGGCAACCTATTTTTGCCATCTGAAAACCTCTCTCCATTACTCCATGATCAACCTATTTTCTTAATTTTGGTTCACAGTCTACCAAGCTATTCAATCCGCTTAATACTTGCTCAGCTGTAAGAACGACTGCTGTTAAATCTGCAACATTTCCTTTGCTCAAATGATCAGGGAAGCCTGTAAGACGAATTGGACATATCTCGCTTTGGCCAAAAGGCACTATTCATCAGTTTCTAAATTATATTTATTTGATCTGTTTTTCTTTCTTTTGAAGTTTGTTCCCGGAACGCTCTTAGTGTTAAGTCAGATTAGTAACCATATAGTTGTGTGGGTGACATTTTTGGATTTCTGAAATTAATGGATTATGGATCACAGAATGGGTAGGGTTGGAAGGGACCACAATTGGTCATCTGGTCCAACCTGCCTGCTCAAGCAGGGTCATCCTAGAGCACATGGCACAGGATTGCATCCAGACAGTTCTTGAATATCTCCAGTGAGGGAGATTCCACAAACTCTGTAGACAATCTGTTTATTTATACATTTTAGTTCTAAAATTATTCCATTTACTGCTTTCTTCCACATTGTAGAGAGATCTATAACTGAGCAAGCCAGATGAAGAAATCAAGTCCTGCATCTTCTAGGTTCTATGCCCCCAATCTCATGAACAATCACCTGCCCACCTGCACCCCTGGGCTCAAAATTACCCTCCTTACTCAAATCCTGACTGAGGTAAGGCAATTGACTACACTGAGGTGATTTGAGATGCATGTTTGCTCACTTTTTAACCAAAGTACAACAGAGGAGTTTGTCAGTCATGGCTATTTTAATATACTAATTGCATCAGTACTCACTCAAGATTAAAAATTTAATAGCTAAAACAATTATTGAAGATACAGTAACAAAAAACCTCACATAATTTGCCAAAGAATAGTTGTCTCTTCTTTCACTCATTTTAATTTGAGGCTTCAGTGCCAAAACATATTAGAAGCACTGAGCCACATGCTTTATTTTCTCCTTATCATTAGGCTTACTCTGAATATTCATAGTTCTCAACAGACAGATTAATCCACACCATGTTATCTTGCATCATTGATCTCTCTCTGAAATAAATGAAAACAGAACATCTAGCACTTCCCAGAGTGTGGTCTTCTGGCCTGTAAATTTAATATTAAACCTAAAGTTAATGTTGAAGACTATATTTTTAACAAATAATTTTTTTTTTTTTTTACTTTTAAAAATGAAATTTCGGTGGCTGCTAGGAAATAAAGCCTGAATAAGTTTTAAGTTACTTTTAAACAGTGAAACAGCTTTAGCTAGGTCAGGTAGTTTTTGGGATATGCCTAGTCCCAAATCAAAAAACCATAACATTGCAGTGCAGAGATCCAAACAAAAGATTCAAACCAAAAATTGACAGTATTTATATTTTGCTAGTCCTCTGAAAATGGCCCCACTTAGGATTATAATGCAATTAGCCACTCATCAATAAAAAGAATAATTAATAAAAAGAATACAAAAAGTCAGATTCAGTAGGAAAGATTTACACTATGTCCTATGCTGAATGAAGTGATATTACTTGTACATATTTTAAAAAGTAGACAGCATGCAGCTGTCTGAACAGTTTCTTAAGATTCAGTATTTGCAGAAGAAATTCTGCACACCTTTTCTCAACCATCTAATAAATTTTGGAAAGTTGAGAACCTGCTAGCTGGCTTGATTAGTATCTTTCTGTGTACTGAATTCTCCAGAAGCATCTAGTACTGCACTTCATAGGCGTCCCAGTAGCTGAAGGAAACCAGTCACAGAAAGTCACACAGGCAGTGTGAGAGATCATTGAAGATTACCATAAAAACTGGTAAATGCACAGACTTTTACTCCTGATATAAACTCACACTTTCCTTCATGTTACCACCTTCCTAAAACCCTAGATAAAGACCTGGAACTCACCCTTCACAGTGGTATTCATGGAGGGAAAAGCTACTTTCTTTGTGGGAGTGGAGGTGAGACGCAATAAATGTATTAAGAACATGTTATTACAGCACTTCAGCATATAAGATTTTCTATTTTTATTACACCAGTTGCTTAACTGGAACCCTAAACCTTCACCTTGGGCACCTAGCCTGTAAATAAGTGATTTCCAAGTGGAATTTAAAGGTAGCCAGTAAGAAATATGGAAAAGTCTACACAAAAACCTATACCCTCTTTGGGTCATATATGCTCTATTAACTACAAAGACATATTGTCTTCCAGGAGTAACATAAATGAAGAAGCCAGAGGAAAACAGAACCTTATGTTTGGGAACTGCAAAGAAATTATTATTTACTCAGGAGATGCATCCATGCTGACAAATAGGTAGGTAGATCCTGAAACTGATAGACAATTTCAATGAAGAATAAAATATACAGCCAAAACCAACAAAAAATGTTTCAGCAAATAGTTAATTATTTGTTAACACATTAACCAATTAACAGTAGGGAACAGCTAAGCCAAACTGTTGATAAACTGGAAAAATAAATCAAAATGTATTAGTGTTTTTTAATAAATGGATTCCTACTCTTCATTTTTAAAAAAACAAATACCGACTAATTTGAATTTAAGTTTTCAGGACAGAGAAATTTCCCTTTCTCTGAAAAGACCATTACCTGTGTACTAACAAGAATAATAAATAGTCCCCTGCAGCATAAAGTCATTAGAGTGAGTCTCCCCTTTTGGGAACAGAATTAGAGAAATATTTAGACAGTACTACCACTGAAACATTTATAATCAAATGACAGTGAAGGTGGACTGGGTGCAGCAGGAACAACAATTTATTTTGGTTGGTGGTTTAGAGCCTATTGGGAAAATTTGGAAATTGAATTAAGAGATGAAAGCCTTTGGAAGAGCAGTTTTGTAACCACTTTAAAAGTGAGCTTTATTGCCAAAGAAGTAAGTCAGTTTAAATGAAAAAAAACCCCACACAATTCCATTCTCCCATGACTAAAGATTAAAAATATAACCCTTGTCTCCTCTCTTGTGAGTAAAAAAAAACATTTATCAGTTGTTTTAGCAACATTCATATATGAATTTATTCTATTTTGGTTGCATCAGAAACAAAAGGCATCAAAGACCAAAAAAGCAAAGGAATTTGTCTAGCTGCACTTTGGTTTGGGCTTGACACATTCCAGTCAAGTGAAAGAATTTCAATTTTATGATGGAGACGTTTTAGTAAGGAGTTACCGTAAGTGTTTGAGTGTTTGGCAGGTCATGAAATAGGAGAAAGAAAAAAATATTAGAGTCTGCTCTCATTTTTATGTGAGCCAAGACTTCCTTACAGATATATCATAGGAAAACATCCTTGCCATTTTATTCTCTATTGCTTTAGTGTATGAGCCACCATTATTTTTAAATTATAGGGAATTTTAAAGAACACATGACTCTGAGCACAAATGAATAAATGATTCCTTTGAAGATTATACTTCACAAGAAGTTGTGGCCTAATATAACATTTAAGATATGTAATAGTATCCATCATTGTTGGCTAAGACAAATATTATCACAGCAATCAAAAAGCAGAGTTCTTACGACATTCAGTGGAAGCTGCTTATCAAAATTATGTATCCCACATGGCCCAAATAATAGGATTCTCCACACTGTGTAAGTGGAAGTGTTAGTAAATCCGAAGATGAAGCAATAAATTACTACATTTAAGTAATATTTTTCCCCAGTAAAATAAAAAAAAGATGCCAGTTGCTTTCATTTTTTTAACAATAATTACATCACTGATGAAAGGAGACAGATATTTAGCCTGTGTTAGCATTGAAAAAAAAATACCTCAAACAACTTACTTATTTTATGTGTCCTTTTTCCTATTTCAGATCAGAACTTTCTATAATAATTCTGCATAATAAGCTGGATAATATCACAAGGAGAATTATTTTTAATGGTCATTTCCCTCCATCAAAGGATATGGAAAGAATCAAACTTGAATTAAACAAAAGAACAGACAGCTGAGGAGAGCAAGAAGTGTCAGCAATGTTTCTCTTAATTTGGATTCCATAGCAACTACAGTTAGCTTATAGAATAAATCACTGTGAATTTTAAAGTTTTGTATTTCCACATCAACACCCCAAACTTCAGCATGCAACACAAGAAGCGTGCACTAGGTCTATCAGCAGCAACGTGAGATGACAAATGGTCATGCTCACAGTGCTGGGAAGGCACAAACAACGTGCCAAACACAAGTGGCACACACTCCTGAAAATCAACCATGTTTCCTTTGGATTGTGCCTTCACATACTTGGCAAGCAGGATCAGTAAACCTCAGACAAACCATCCACATAAGAGAACCTATGTAGCTTTGTCATGCCAATTCCAGTATTGGGGTTTTTTTCCCCTCTTAGATTCTGCCATACAAATTGTCATTGAAAGTAAGAGCTTTTTCCTAAAGGCTTATCCCCATCTTTTGACATTGCAAAGCAGCTGTGATTAACCACGGTGCGTGCACGTGTGGGAAAGTCACAGGCCTTTCTTTTGGTTTGACCAAAGGCCAAGGTAGATGCCACCACATACTGCAATCCAGAATTCCTTTGTTATCCATTACAAGAAGACAAAAAACTGCTAGTTTCCCACATCACAACCAGAATTTTATTCTGGTCTTCTGTGATCCCATAGGGTTTCCAAAGTAACATTAAAGATGGCACACTAACTTGTCTGTAGGAAGGTACTTCCAATAAATTCTCCAGGCCCACCATCAAGGAATGGAGCTCTTTTCTGGCAAGCCAAATGGCAATATTTTGCGAAAATAAATCAAGGAAGTAATTAGATTAAAGTTAATTTGTTATCTTCACCTGATGCCATAAAGTTTTACAGTGAAGGAAAATTTTACATATTGTTTATATATTTGTATATGTTGAATTTAACCCAGTTACCATTTTTCTGATTGATTTGAACTCTGTAACAACTGTACAATGACCTACCTGGAACCTATGAGCTATTGTATTCATAAAGGAGAATTGAGTGTTTTCACTTGATTCTTTCATATCCTCCATTCTTTCTAGGATGAAGTAGACTGTTTTCAGCATTAATTATTTCAACATTCTACTTCAGCACAGTAAGATATTTGCCCTATATTACAATAGCTTATATGAGCATACTGCTTACATAGCAAAAATTTCTAAATAACTCTTTCATTCTGCAGTTATTTGGCATTCAGAAACACCCTGAGGAAAGGATGTTTGTATATAACATTTTCTTATTAAAAGAATTAATACAAAACTTCCCTGTTATGGATTTTTTTTCATTGCTTTCTAATGTAATTTTCTAAAGAATTTTCAGCATCCCTAGTAGTCAAGTGATAAGTTGTACCATGCAGTCCATACTCCAGGCATTAATGGAAGTTCAGGTGTAACTCCTGCTGGTACTTCGGGTAAAGGAAGAAGAAAAATAAAGCACATTTAGATGACAACTTAACCTCCTCTTCTCCTTTTAGGTAATTTAGTGCATATTTAAACATATAGAGTCTTTTTAACTTCTCTGGAATACAAAAACTATGCCTGCTTCGTCTCTTATTAATTGTGATTATGACCTATTTAACAGCATATAAACATTTCCAGTCTAAACCCATAAAGTGGTTACTTTGCTTGCCTACAGTCTACTGAAGCAGAATTTTAAGGTTTATTTTCATGGACCCCTTGGCACTCAAAGTGCTTTGAATGTTTCAAACAGTTTTGCAAACCAAGCATTTAAGTAAACCAAATTTAACACAAGTAGTATTTATTTTTCATACTCTTTGCCCCTGTAATGTCTGCTAAATAGAATTCTCCCTTCCCACTATGCTTCCTCTCAGGAGACTCACTGGTCATGTATATTGAAGGATAACAAATTCTTACTTCTCCTACCTTGTGCAAACAGCTGAGAGCACCCAGCAGAAATCAAGCCTCAAGCTAAAGTTGTACTATTGGATCAGTAAAAACTAAGCATTATTTGAACTGCAGTTGCTGGGAAATACCAGTGCTATTTCTCCTGAGAGATTCGTAATCTAATGAATTAAAGTAATTTTATTATTCTGCAGCCACACATGCAATTTACGTTCTGCAGAATGATAGGCTCTCACAGCAACCCCAGTAAAGTCATAATAATAAAAAACTCTGCTTTATGCTCTCCAGAAAGCAGACACTACATTGACATCAAAACATCAAGTTTAAAACTAGAGAGCAAAGGGTTTATTGTGGAATCTTCCATCAAGCTAAACACTGTCTGTGCACACCATATGATTTTTCTTCATCAAGACTGTTGTCATTTTGCTGTGCTTTCCACTACTTTCCTCTTTAAAAGTCATTAATTTCATTACACTCCAGAAGTGAGGGCTAGGGAGTAGGAGTATGAGGAGGTGGCATGAAGATAATTTTAGAAAACTAATTGAAACTTTTCTAGTGAAAGATTTTGGCAGTAAAAATTAAGAAATCAGATTTGCTTGTGACAAGTTGACCCCTTTTTCCAACTCAAATATGACTTTATGTTAACCTCAAAATAATGTCATAAGGAAAAAAACCATAATTACTTTTCCATAGTAAAAACCAGAAACATCAAAACCCTTTCAAATTCCCAAAATTATTTTTAGAAATAAGCATATCTCAGTAAGGGCTGGGAAAGGGCAAAAACATTGTTAGAATTTCTGCTACAAGTATTTTTCTTTACCTGGGTGATAGCAGTGGTTTGCATTTTAGGAATTTATGTTTATAGCAGTTTCATCAGACAAAGGATCATAAATTCTTATTGGCAGCCTATTTGCACTCACTTACAGCTTTTTATAGGGACAAAATGATCTGAAAAAGAAGATTTCTAGGGTCAAGATAGCATACCTGAACATCAATCCCCTTAGTAAATAACTTATTCTCAATGTGCCACTCCTATTTAAAAATACTAAAAGAATGTTCAGATTTCTTTAAAGGCTTTGTTGCCACTTATATCACTCTTTCCCATCCTGTCCAACACTGATTCTGCTTTTGTTGCTATCACCTGTTTCCTGATAGAGGAGAACCTGGGGGGGAAGAAAAATCCAAAAACCACACAAAAGAACCCCAAAAACCCAAACTCCAACATCATATTTGTTTAGATATTCATTGAGATAAACAAAACCCAAACATTCTCTTTTTCTTGTGCAAGTACGACCTATGCAACTTCTTTTATAGCTGCAGTGAAGCCTCTCTGGTATGACATTTTCATGTTCATTAATTATGTCTGTAGACTGTGCATAGTCGGTGAGATAACAAAATAATAACGAAATAACGAGATAACGATAATAACGAAAGCCTATGACAAAACTAGTACGAGATTCACTGTTTTTGTAAAATATCACTTTTATGTTTCTTTAACAATTTCTGCTCCCTGCTAAACTTTATTAATATACTTTTTTTTTTCATTTCTCCATCATATATACCCAGCAAAACAAGAGAATATTTTCTTGTATATTATCAGCATTTTTATTAATATACTTTAAAAAAATTCAGAATTCCTAGTATTTGGTGCATTAAAAAAAAAAAAAAAAAGACATTTAACAATTTACAGTCCTTGAACAGGGAAAAATACTCAGTGCTTTGCCCTATAGTTCATCATCTCTTCCTTTGTCATCATACTCTGCTTATTTTTCTTTTACCCAATTTCCTTGGGTACCCAAGAGAAAAGGAGTTGCCAATAATGGAACTCCTCTATCAGTCATAAACCCCATCCAGACAAGAACCAAACCTGGACCACACTTAAAATCAAGCATTTCTCTAGGCCTTTACAAAGTAAGTGAAGTTTCAGTTACCAGCAGGTGATCAAGCATCCTGTAAAACAAGGAGTAAAATAGATTCAATCTTTTATCTCCTTTGAGAAATCCCTGCAGAAAATAGTGACCTCTATGTTTAAGACTTTGCTTTTAAAGCATTTTATATAATTCAAATAGAATTTAAATTCACCCACTTAGAATTCTAGAGTATTGTTAAGAAACTTGGTGACCCCTAACAGAGTCTCAAACTGTTAGATTATAAATTTACCAACTTCTAGTGTGTTTCAACAGGATTCAATTGATTTCATTAGTCTTGCATTAAAATCTGCCCTCTACCCCAAGAGTCACAACTTGGGCTGCTAAGCACTACAAAAGACACTTTCTCAGAGCAAGAGACATTGAAGAGAAAATAAATAGGTTTTACAATCAACATTATGTATTTCTAACTACATATGTGCAGTGTTGAAGATCACTGGTAGCTTAGAAACATTGTGTAGTGTCACCCTGAGGAGCTACCTGTAACTTTCATGAGAATTATTGCTAAGTTGAAGTTATACAGATATATAAAGAAGCCACACAACAGAAAATATTAGCTGTCCTAACAGTACTTAATGTTACATTATCTCTGCTGTCTAATAGTTTGGAGTGCCAAAGCATTGAAGATTTCAAGTAAGTTAACATCTTCACCCTGCCCAGCAAGCCACTGAATTTTATGAACATTTTCAGCATGTATTCTCAGCATGAAATTCCTTTTAAAAAGCAGGCAGACATATGTACCAGCTTAAACTAACAGAAGGATACACCTCCCTGTTTCACAAGAAAGTTCAGCTGCTGACAAATAAGATAACAGGGATAAGGTCTTAATTTGAATGAGGTAGTGTCTTTCCCATATCCTTTCCCTCAGGTGGGAAATGCGAGTAACCTGTAACAATCAGCAGCACCTTCACAGTAAGTTTGTGTTGAGTTCCGATCGAATTCTGCAGTTACAGAAAGAAATATGAGACAGGCTATTAATTTATCTAAAAGAAATAAAGACAAGTCTGAGCCTCAGACAGCTAATATTCAGTAATATTCCGTCTCTGCTGGACACTGTTATTGATTCTTGGGGGCATGAGAGTGGTGGTGTCAAGTCAGGAGGAAATTACTAGAATGCTATTTTTGCACTAGAAACACTGACTTGGGCCTTTTGACAGCCCTAAAGAGTTTAAATAGGCAAAATACCCAGATAGAATATTGCTCTGTTTGTGAGAGCTATATTTGTGACACACAAGCTGTTTTCTGCTATACTCCTCACATATGCTCCTTGTATGTATATGCCTTCATTTTTCATGCTTATCTCATTAAAAACACTTCTATTGAAGCCATACCTGGAAGTTTCTTCAATCCAAAGCTACATCATATTTTTTCCCTGTTTTTTTTCTCTCTTTTTTTTTTTTTTTCCCTTGTGCCTTCTGGAGATCACAGATACCTGTGCTAAAATACTTATTATACTTATTGAGCCAAATGCACAGCATTCGTGTCCTCAACAGGACACAAATGTTGTCACTATCTCAGTGAAGACATTGCTTAGCACATGACATTACATTTCTCCTCTGACAGACTCTGTAGCCTCTCACCAGTGGATGAGCTATGGCCTACACTACAGACCAAAGATAACATGGAAACCTTGGCCAAGAAATGACTGTGGAGGGATACTTGAACTACTTCAGTTTTACTGCAATTGCTGTCATGAATATTTTTTTGAATCTTGTGTCAAGACCTTGAGTGCACCAACAAGGCTTCAGCTGTCCCCATTTCACCTGGGACCTCCACCCACTTGGTCTCAGTTCACACAAATTCCCTGATTACAAAAATCAAACAAAAAAAAAACCCAACAGACAACCCCAAAACAAAACCAACCAACCAAAAACGGCTAATGAAGAAACCCCAAGCCACAAAAGTTGTGACAGGTGACTGATCAGTTACACATGCACCATTTACCAGGAGGTGCTAATTAAGAAAAAAAAAAAAAAGCAAATTCTTCTGTGACAAATTGTACTCAAGAACAGCTACATTGAAACCAATCTTCCAGAAAGTTGAGTTTTAGGAAGAGAAAGAAAAAAAAACTTTTGACAGCTTTTATCTAAAATGTGTTTGAACTGATCTCTAGAATATGATTCAAATCATACTAAATTTTGCAGCACACAACTATAAAGAGACCATTCTGTGGCACAGAGTTTGCGACCTCAGGATAAGAGAAACAAACATATTCAGCAAAGAAAAGGTGTAAGAAAGGTGCCAAGGATAGAAAAAAGGCAGGTACAAACAGGGCAATAAGCAATTTTCACAGCATATGCCTACTTTTCTGCTAGTACATAACATAATTACTTCAACAGTACTGTTACAGTGGGAAAGAAAATCTCCTTTGAAGCTCTCCTCCTAAGCCTTCTTTTAGTCCTCCTCTAGCCATCCTCTCTTCAAAGGGGTTTTCCTCAGGGGTTTGGCTAAACAATGCAAACACTTTGGTGCAGTTTATTCTACCTGACAGAGTTTTTACGGATAACAGGTAACTGCAAATTAGAGTCTAGTAGGATTCTGAAGCACTGCTAAGCCTCTAACTACGACCTCAAGCGTTCAAGTCCTTTAAATTCTGGCCCAGGATCAGAGACTCTTAAACTTGAGCTGGACTAAATTACTTGAAGGGATATTTAGCATATCAAATGACTGTATGTTCCTTCAACAGAAATAGTCACCCACAGATTCTAGTGTCCTCATTTTCTAAGCTCAAAATTTGTCTCAATTTTTCTTAATCTCTATGAATTTTAGCTATAAAATGAGAATTATTTTTCCCTGTAAGAAACCTAACCCCAAAGCAATGTTCTATGGGTTATACAAGATAATATCTTTAAACTTTTACTGTCTTCAAGACAGCTTTGAAACTAACTTAAGATATCAGTAAAAGATGAGTTAATAAGTGCTCAAGACATACTAAGTATATTGAAGTATTTATTAAAGCAATATAAGTAGGAATTTAATTTCAACTATTTTTAGTGCGACATTATAGATTGTTATAGACTAAAGTTTCAGTTAAATAGCTTCTAGTTTTTTAATTTTTCTTTTTTTCTATGTTTTAAAAGGATAAGAAATCATCACTTGACCTCCCCCCCCCCCGCCCCATAAAAGAAAAAAAATTGAAATTTGCCAATTTAGACAGTAGTAATCTGTGAACAAGCTCTTCCAACTCTGGTATGCAGGCAGAAAATGACAGTCAGTACCCACAGCACTCCTGCACTGCTCAGTTCATGTCAGTGGATTTTTTTTTTTATCATGGATAAGCTACAGCAACAGTACCTGATCTTTGCAAAAGATGCACTAAAAATCTTCTTGAGATCTGCAGCTGCTGGTCACATCCAGAAGAATCAAATAGATGTAAGTCCATAATTCCATCAGTAGGAGACTCTGTACCCTGGTTTGAGGAACATCTGCGAATATCAGTATCTGAAGGAGCCACAGAGGGCCCTAGGCCACCACTGGCATACTGCTTTGAATAACTCTTCTGCCCAGAGGGGCAGGAAATTACAATTAACTCTAAGTCATATAAATAACTAGGTCATACAAATAACTCTAGGATGCCTTAAGTCCTGGCATCCTTGCCATTTCTTGCCTTCAGAAGTAATCTGAATCAGTCCAGACACCTCTTCCTTAAATGAAGACCAAAATCTGAATTAGACATTAGCTACCACTCTTTCCTCTTCCCTATGACCTTCCTAAGTCAACTGCCCTGCAAAAATACCTTCCATGACTCCTCCACAAATGCTCCTCAGCTGTTACCAGAACATCTCCTTTCACAGCAGCTACTTCCTGGACTCTTCATCACAGCAGGAGATCATTAAGCTCTTCATTAATCCTGCTGTCCTATACTTTTGAAAGATAGGATTAGCCTTAGGAATACAATATACAGCTTTTTGCAGATCCTGAGGTATCAAACTTAATTTCTCATGGGTTTGTGTGAAAAATACTTTTTTTAAAGTTGATTTAAGCTTTCATCAGAGTGATTTAATGTTTCACCTCCTGAATAAACACTTTGTGAGACCACAAAATAATTCTTTCAATTGTTGGAGGATTAAACTTTGTTTCCATTTTCTTAGAAGATACACAGCCAGATAACCTATGAAATGTAAACAGATTTTTTGCCCTTAACTGCTTTTAAAAGGATTTACATATTTCTATGCAATTAAAGAAAACATTTATGCAATGGAAAAAACTGAAAAACTTTTGAAAAACACATTTAAAATTATTTACAAATATATGACATTAAAAGATGTGAATTGTTTAGTACAACTTCAGACAAAAAATATTTTTTCCCTGATAGTGAATGACAGTGCACTAAGCAATGAAATGAAACATAGACATACCTTACATCAAAAGTAGTTTGTCTTCTAGAAATTCAGATTCACATCCTTAAAACATTTACCTTTAATTTTTTTGAGTTTTGCCATACATACAATAAAGTTTTGATGATAGATTATCCAATTAAAATTTGTAAAGGTACAAAGGTATTAACAATCAGAGCATTAAGCTGGGTTTTTCTGTAGCTGCAAATTGCTTTACTATATCCTATTTTTATATTTCTTTTCACATAATCACCTCAGAGAAATGAACTGACACACTGCTAGCCTTTAGTCACTTCTGAAATAACATTCTGGAAGTAAACACAAATCTTTGTGATCCATCTTTCTTCAGCTTTCTTCTTTACATGTTCATGTCTTTTTTTGTCCTCTGAAGTAGTCTAAACAGGCATGAAATCATGAAACATACAAAGGCAATAGTTATTAATAAACATTTATTAGCTAATTAATTCCAGATAGTTCATGATTATTCATCAACAAATCATGAACTGAAATTATTTATTCACAATTACTTTATGTCTTCAGCATCTTGCATTAATTATTGAAGGTTTGATTCCTTTTGAGTCACTCCAGTTAGCATCTGTCATGATTAACAAGGATAGCATGCACTGTTACACAAATAACAGACTTCCAGAGAGCGAGACACACAAAGAATAATTTTCAGTTGCTTATTTTATCCTTAATCACGTATATATCATTATTTATAAGATGAAAATTCACCTACATGAGAATGGTAGGAACAGTTTTCTATTCTAAAATTAAAATAAGTAAAAAATATAAAAATACTGTAGGAAATTATAGTTGTTAGTTCTGCCTCTCTTTCTTAAAGAAGGATTAAAATGATGTTTGAGGGTTTTCTTTACAAGCACCTAAGTAAAAACTACAGATGCCTAAATATAGCTGTATTTTTCTTTCTGAAAAGTACAGCTCACCAGTCGATGTCCTGTATTTACATGGAATATAAAGGGGAAAATGCAATAAAATATAAATGGAATAAAATATAATTCTTTCTAGTGATATGAAAACTCAGCTATTCTACTGTTTGGCTTTGGGGTTTTTGGTTTGGTTTTTTTTGTCTGTTTGTTCACTTTTGTTTTGTTCCTTTCCCCACAAAATCTGTCAGTTATAATTTACTGTCTACATACTTATGGAAAAGCAGGTGGATTATACAAGGAAATATAATCCCATATGCACTATAAAGACCCACCTGAAACAGTGTGACCAGAAAGAAAAAGAAATACCTCAGGTTATTGGGTCACTTTCATGTTTTAAATATAAAATAAATATATTTTCTGATAAGAGTTTGGGGACAGTGGTGAAATTTATGTATCAAAAATTGTGAATCTATTTCCCCTGTTTTATATTACTAACAAGGTTCTCTTCAATACAATGATCAGTCCCTTCCACACATTCAGCAAAAGTGGCCTTTTGTTGGATCCCTATTTTCACTTATTTACCTTATTCATATATACCAAAGTGGGAATGGCTAAAATCCTCTTCCATGACCCTAAACATCCTCAGATTAAAATTTCCTATAAATCATTCTTTTTCTCCTGACAAAGTGTCCTTTTTTTTCTTTTTTATGACTATACTGTTTTATTGCTCCTTGTAATTTTAAAGGATGCTAAAAAATATTTTCTTGTCTCCTTTAGGAGGTACAGCTGTCTTTTTTGGGCACTGTCTGGAAATATTTTATGTTGCATGTTTAAAGCAATGTCTGGCTAGAGTCCTTCCTTAATTTGAGTAGCTTTTTAGTTTTATATAACTTAAGGCACTAAAAGGCTCCCAAGGCAGAAGTGGGAAAGGCAGAACATCTCACCATGTACTAAGTGTTAAGGAATCCCCATGAGTTGAAACCCTGCTGTCTGAATTGTTGCCTTGTCTTGACTGCTTATTGAAGCAAAGGTGGGTGTGAAGCACTGTGGGGTGCATGCTGCTTTTCACTGGGGGGAAAACCAGAGTGGAAAGGAAAATACAAGAGGGCATGCCCTGTATATTGCAATACCAGGGGCTCAGGACTCTAATGTACATCATGGAAGGCATCACTCCACTTGAGAGAGCACTTGAGACAAACCTCTCCTGTGCTTCTTATAGAAACAACTCATACATTTAAGATTAGAAATATATATTGGATCTTTCCAGAGATTCAACAAAGCACATTTTGACATGGTGTTTTCATGAAATTTCTATGTAATAAAGAAATTACAGATATTGTTCTCAAATAAATGACAAAGTTATAAAAATACTTGCAATTGCTACAACCAGAGGATTACCATTAGTAGTCACTAAATGTCAATAGCATTAGAGAGCAGGGGCTTGGACATGCCCTCAGATTTTGATTATTGAAGAAGACATGGAAAGAGTTCCTATAGACATGCCCAACATAAAGCAAAAGTTATAATTTGCTATAATTTGGCTTGTTATAAATACCTTGGACCAAGTACTTTGCTGTGGATTAAGGTTTCTTGTTTACTGTCCACAATCTGGTTTTCTATCAGTCAGGCTTTAAAGATATCTACAAGTTTGCCTGTGTCATTAACGCACAACTCCAATTGTTCTTTCTTCCATTAAGAACCCCTAAACTTTTCCTCTGGCACCTTTTATATTACTGAAATTTTAAAGAAAATGTGTGTGAGACTCATGTAAGGGGAAATGTGAGTTTCTAACTAGACAAGTGAGGAGTGTTGCTATAATACTTATTTATAAGCGTACAGACAGAGGCAGGTGGCACAGATGATGCAAATCCTAAAATTAAGAACTCTATGTGTCACCTAGATAAATTTTTTGACCTTATGGAATCACATGCAGACAAAAAAATCAACAAAGGATGAGCTAGAAGAGAGCATAGTTTAAACCTAAATACTCAATTTACACTTATTACATCAATAATTTAATTATGACAAATAGATACATGTGTAAAAATACATGTATCTATTCATGTATTCATGCATTCTGTTGTCTTCATCAACACAGTTGCAACTTGTCATTTTTATCATTTTTCACAATTTTATTCCACAGGTATTTTATTTATAATATCTGTACTGCTCTAAGGATTCAACATCACTATTTCTTTAAATAAGAATGTTTTAGGGGAAAATAGGAGTTTTTTCTTGCGCTGTTCTAACACCTTTGTGTCACAGTGAAACCTCAATAATCTCAGATTAGGAGAGAGAAACTCTTCCAGACTTAAGACAGAATCCTGACCTGCTGAGAGAGGGAGTAGAATCTACATGTCTGCACAAAAAAAACCCCAAAGCGGGCTGTGTGTCATTGGAAATATATCCTACCCAGCATGCTGCAAACAGACAAGGCCAGGAGACTAGGTAGAAGTCCCAAAGGAGCATTTTCCTTCCATGTTTTCAGAAGCAACGCTTTAATGACAATCATCCTACAAATCTGTGACAATCTTGACTCTGACAGACTTACAGAGAGAACAACTATGTGCTGAATTAAGCACTTCTGACATAAGGAAAAATACATAGGTTATTAAGACACGGGTTAAACAGAACCAGAAGTTGTCTATATGCTAAAGAGAATCCCTTTATTTGCTTCAAATCTGACGTTTTCAGGTCTTCAGGTGTTTATAATTTACTGATAGCTCAGTTTCTTACATATGCAAGTTTGGTTACAAAATATTTATTGTATTATTTTGCTTATAATTCCTAGTTGTAAAGCAGGATGCCCTTAGATATTGTACATAGACATAGAAAACAACCCCTGTCCCAAAGACCTTACAGGCCAACCATAAGAGAAAACAGATGGGCAGAGACAGATGGGGGAACAGAAGGAAATAATGAGACTTCTATGATGGATATAAGAAATGTAATTAGGCCGATCATTTACCCGTGCATTGTAAAGTTTGCCATGATGGCAGACAGATTTTTCTGAGACGTTCTGCATTACAGACTTTTTCTGTCTCCTGCTGTAACAAGGGCACTTCTGCCACACAAAGTAGCACAGTTCAGAAGTTACTTGCTCCATAATTGCTTATTCATGTACACTTTGTTTAAGTGTCTCTTGGAAATTAGCCAACTTCTGAGCCCTTTCACAGTGGGAAGATAAGGTAGAGACAGTGTTTAAAGCTTTTCCTACAATTCCATTTTGTTAATGAAGCATCATCAGTTTGATAACATTCTGATGACCCTGCTTCCTAAAAAGGGAACGAGAGATAATAAAAGCATATTATTTACATATAATACATTATTATTATTTCACAAGTACTTTTCTCCTCCCCACAATGTTACTTTGGTAGCAGAAGGCTGAAGTTAGCTCCTGACTGAAACAAATTTACAGGTCTTTAGTTGTTCATTTATATCTATTTATGTTTGCAAAATTTTGCTTTACTAGAAACTGAAGATCTAATGATTTTGTTGTGTAATGAAGAAAATACATGAAGGATGGTTAGGTCACCTTTGGTTTTGAGCATGAATCAAACAATCTCCACAGAAGAAACAATAATTAAGTTAAACAAGACAAAATATATTTGTCCTGTTTGTTTCATACTACATGCACAGGATATCTTCTCAGCTAGAAAAAAGACTGTATTTTTTTAAGGTTAAAAAAAATGCCATGAAGTATCCAAATGAATATATTGTGTTTTATTGCCAAGCAGGAATACATTTTTCTTGTCAAACACAGACATTTGGGCCTGTAGTGTGAATATGGCAAATAAAATAAATGGTTTAGCATACTTTCTCTCTAGAATTAAGATGTCTCTTGCACCTTAAAACATATATGAAACTCTCACTGCTTCCCAGAAATGCTAAAACCAACACACACATGCAAAAATAAATCAATAAATCATAAAGGTTATTGATCATTCAATTAAAGAGGCACTTTGCAGTAAGCATCCTCATAATCCTGCACTAAAACTTGATATTTGAGGAATATTAAAATTTTCTTATCCTTTAATTCTGAACATGGAGCAATTTAAATTTAAAGCAGAACTTTCTTTAATTATGCTAAATTATGATTGAAATTCTAGGTAGGACTGACAGAAATGATGTATCTGCCTGTGTGGTGTTATGGGAGGCAATGTTAAAGGACTGCAGAGCACACCTTCACCCTGGATAAAACAGGATAATACACTGGAAAGAAAACAAAAAGTCTTCAGTTATACAATCAGATCATGTAAAGTCACAACAGTTTTTGATGGCCAGCAACTACCAATTCCCATGGAAAGGAATATAGGAATGGGATAATGACACTATCAAACTTTACATTAAAGTCCTTTTATGTTCAATCTCATAGTCATCACAAAAGCACCTAGAATTCTTCACATAAGTTACACTCACCACTGAATTGTTCTTTTCATGCACAAAACCCTAGTTTTGCTTCTCTTTGCACCAACTAAGAAAAAGAATCAATTCAGATCTGGTTCCACTGAATTAAAAGTAAAACTACTGGTGCCTTCAGTGTGAAGAGGTTTCACTTGAAAATGTATTTTCTTCTTTCTTTTTCTGCCTCACAGAAGAGCTGTGAAGTGTCTGAGAAAAAAAAAATCCAGGTATTTCATGTGAAGGAGCTAGAGCTAAGGTGGAGCAAATCAGGTAGTGCCTTAACTGCAATAACAACTGGAGTAAACACTCCTCTTGAAACATGCACTCAAGCCACATTCAGTTTTTCTTCAGCTTCACTTATAATTTCAGATTTAAACTACATAGGTACACAAAAGGCTTCTGACAGTTATTATTAAAACTAATGTTCCTTTAGAATAGCCATAAATTATAGCCCAGCCAAATTTCTAGTCTATTTTTATTTTCTTCAGCAATTTTCCCTCTCCCTTTTCTTTCCATATTTTCTTCTTTTCTTATCTTACCTTATGGTACCCAGATGTGGGCTGGTCAAATTCACTTTTCCTGTGATATTCCTCTCTACACTGAAATTCCTGGCTAGTCTTGCTAGCACCTTTAGATGTGTTGGCAAGGACAGCTTCATCAGGCAAGACAACTAGGAATAATGATTTCAACTTCACTTTGCCCAGATGCAAACAGCATTTGTATTTATTCTTTTAACATTTGTGATGCCCTTTACAGTTTTGCTTGTCACCTCTTAACACACCCTTCTCACTGTCAGAGGCAGAATCTAAACATAGTACTGCAGTTATGTCCTCCTCTGGAGACACTTGGTAAGTGAGTGACAGATAACCTCTGTGTGAGTTGAATTCTGGATAGTGAAACAAATGTGGTTATTTCCACTAAATCAACAAATAACCTTGGGAAAGGAAAAGATGTTAGAACTTGGTCCTTAATAATACAGCCATTTTGCTGAGTTGCAGCAAATTTTCTGTCCTTGTAGATAAGTAACTGCCCTCAGAAGAAACTGGCAAGGCAATATCTGGCATTTCTTTAGCATTTATACAAAATGCCCCCAAACTATGTTTTCTTGTGAAGAATGGAGGTAAACTCCAAAACACCTCTTTGCTTTCTCAGACACATTTTTTCATCACATTTTCTACTTCCCCTGATGCTGTCAAATGTGTCAGATGTGTCTGTCTTTTGAATGTCTCACAAGACTGTAAAATGCTTAAAAAACAGCTTTCTTTTTGTGCTTCAAGCCTTGACCTTGATACTTAGGAAAATCTGGGCTACCTAATCTCAAAAAAACCTATTGTTTTGCAGCTTTTTTAAAAATTAAGAGTTTTGGAAGACTAAATGGCAGGCAAAAGAGAGCTTTTGTTCCTATAATGAGAACCTCTGAGACTGGTTCAGATACGTTCTTGTATACAATACAAGAATGTATCTGAAATGGTCAATATATACAAAATGGTCAATACAGCAACAAATTTTTATTACCGCCACACTTCATGGCTTGATTCATCCCAATTACACAGTGTACAATGCAATACAGTCCAATGGAGCATAAAGTGTCCACAAATTCTGAAATATTCTGCTCTCGCAAAATATAAACTATAAATTTCCTTGCATTTAAAAAGTATTCAAATCAGTAATACACAAAAACATTTAAAAAGAACCCCAAATTTATTACTGGTGTGATTTTCAGGGATGACTTTAACTGTGGTTTCCAGTAAGGAATGGTGGAAATATATTTTTCAGTAGTATACTGCTTTCAAACAGGCTATTGTTCTACATGTCCTTGTAGACATTTGAAAGGTTACAAGATTTCAATAATTTAATTTTAGAGAGATCAATTTTATATCAGAATGTATTTTGAAATATTTGGAAGCAGTTCCATTTATCTTCTGATTTTCTAGGTACTATCCAGCTGTGTTACGTAGGGCTCAAATGGCTTCAAGTGCTTCACGAAATCTAATAAAAATTGAGCTGTTTCAAAGGAAAAGTAGATCTTACAAATGTGTCATGTACCTAACCTTAAGCCTCTAAATGTTTCCCATTCTGAATTTCTTGCTTCTAAAAATCTAAAAGAGAACATGATGCCAGCAAGATTTGCATCTAAAAGACATAAACCATAAAATTAGGCTAGTGGGAAAAAGAAATAAGCTGTTACTGATAGTGCTCATCGATATAAGACAGTGAGGATCACGAAGGGTATAAAACTGGCTTTCGGCCATCAAATCAGTAAGATATATTTGAAGAATCCAAAGTGAAATAATGATAGATTTTAGAAATTAAAAAGTACACATGAGTAATCTCCAACAGTCATGAACAACTGAACTTGTCTGTAGGCTGGACAAATCAGCACAAGCTTGTACTGAGCTCTCCTTACCTGATTGCATTTGGGAAAGTCCCCGAGCTAAAAGGTTTGGTCTCTTTCTCACAGTGTTAGAAGGAATTCAGACATTCAAAAGAAACTTATTGCAATTGCCCTCTTGGCAACAAAACAGATGGGCAGCAAGAAATCATTCCCAAGAGCACTATATACCAGGCTCTCTGGACAGCATACCCATTTCACTCTGGGGTTTTCTGAACATGATCTCTCATCTGTTTCATCAGTGTGAGCATGGTGACTGGTGTATATAACCAACATGCCCAAACTCAGTGAAAATCTAGTGTCTACATATGTCTCCACATTTGTCACGTGGCAAGAATTTCTGATGAAGAGCTAACTTGTCTTAGGGAAAAAGATGATAGAAAGGACTAGGAAGAAAATTAAAAAGGACAGAAGTATCAAGTAAAACATGGTGCAGAGAGGTAGTGCTGACAGGTGATAGAGGTGAAGAGATATTGAGATAGGTGCTACTGAAAAAAAAAATAGAACTAGCAGAATCTGGTTCTTAGGCAGAGGCGTGAACTCTTCTTGTTTTCTTTATTTTCCTAGCGTTTCATTAGTCTGTTTCCATCTCCTGATTTTAATTTCTATCTTCTTTTCCCCTCATCTTTATGCTTTCTCCTGTGTGTACTTCCCTCTTTTCAGTCTCCATTTACTTATCTCCCTTCCAAACACCCATGGTTCCACCTCTTCTCACCTTCTCCTTGTTCAGGAGAGATAAAATATGTTTTCTAAAGGAAAGTACAGACATTAAATGTCAATAAAGATATTTAATTAGATTCATAAATTTGGGTTTAATAGTTACCCTTAAAAGCATTCAAGTTGAAAACTTAGACATTTTCATAAAGAATCAGTGTTTTGAATATAAAGAAATCAATGCTGTGTCTGGCAGTATGTTTGACATGAAAAGATTTAAAAGGAAGTGAATGACACATTGTGATGGGAATATATTATTTATTTGAAGACTGTAGTCATAATATATTAATGAAAATAAGAATGATTGCTCTTAACAGTGATGATTACCATCTGCCCGGTTGACAAGATGTTCAGGCGCTGTCCAACAGCACCATGGACAGTGACAAACAAGCTCCTGAGCTAAAGTTCAGCTGTTGCCACATTTCATCACTTCAAGCTCTTGACAAGAGCCTGGATGACTCAAGACAAACTAAGCCTGTCACTTCTGTCATGGTCTATCCTCCAGCATTTAATATGTGAAACTTTTGATTTGCACCAGAAGAGTATTTTAAACTTATTCTTGGATCAGGTTTACCTCCTGCTTGTAAAGATGCAGTATTTGTTTTCCTTCTCACACTAACTCTTGAAGTCCTCTCTAAAATCTATCTAGTTATCTTCAGCTCACATTAATCTCCTATCCCCTGGTGAATCTCACATTTCACTAGGAAAATGTTCCTATATGAGAATTACACTGTTTTACAGAAACCTGAGCTTTCCTAACAGTTTTCAATTAGGTAAAAGAGGTTTCTTAAAACACCATCCTTTCAGAACTTGACCAGTAACTCAATTGTGAAACAAGACTTTGGAATATATTCTAAAAGAAATCTCAGGAGATGGAAGAAATTTGTTTAAAATGAATTTTTTTTTTAAAACCACAGAGGGATCTTGTGTGTAATGTTCAAAATGACATCAAAATGACATTCCAATCACACATCCAAACTGCCATTCTATCTGTGCTATTGTTTTTGGATGCAAATGCAAAAGACCCTCTCTAATGCATTGATTCTGATATTAGACAGCTACAAATCTTCCAGTCCAGAATCTTACATTATAAAATGAAGCCACCTGAGTTTTATTCCATCAGTTTAACCTACATCATACAAAAAAATGTTCAAGGTTCTTCTAATCTTACCCTTGAAGAATGTTCAGAAAAGACTTACATTACTGTTTATAAATTGAGTTCATATAAAGACAAAAACTCATTACAGAGAAAATAACATTCTTATATTTAGCTCTTTGGGAATAAAAGCAACACTGACATATACAATATTGCTATCTTCTTCAAAAGACTTGTGATTTTAAAATCACTGTGTCATCCCACAAAACAGGCAAATGTTTTCTGTAATTCTTTTTTAAACTCACATTTCAGAACACAGGATAAATCACTGAAGTGCTTTCCCCACATTACTTTGCATGTATACTGCTGTTCATTGAAAGATTAAGTACAAGTGGAATATCAAGAGGAGCAATCAAGAGTTGATTTTGTATGCTAGCAGCTAGCTTGAAAACAAAAAACCCTTAAACAATCAGCAGTGATTTTCCTGTAGTTTGACTTACAGAGCCTGCAAATGCAAATCAATATAGTGTATCTTCAATGCTGCATATTTTATTCTAAAATTTGAGGCTTGTCATATTTGATTGTCTATAGATTCGTAGACTATTACTCCACATCTACAGAATCTAGAATTTTAATATCTGTGCTTTGAATTTTTAGTGTTTATTCATCAAATTAAAGCTTTAGATTCACCTGCAGTTCTATTTTTTAATGATGTGACCATAATCTTGGATATAACCACCTAAATCAGGATTAAAAAAACAGAAGCCAATACACTTGTGCTGGTTAGAAACAGAGTGAATTCAGCATGAATTTGAGCTTATCTTCTCCCGGGGGAAAAGGGCATCCTTAATGTCTATGAGTTTTCAGTAACATTAAGCCATCATTCAAAAAGCACTTTTCCATTTCAATTTGAAAAGACTTAGTTTTAAAGCTTAGTTTTAGAGCTTAGTTTTCTCACATAGATGGATAACAAGTGGAAAAAACCCCAATCAAAAAAGATTATCATATAGTCTTCTGATTTAATTGACCCAAACAAATTCCTGCCCTGTAAACTATTACTCTTTCTTTAAAGTTGTTTTCTGAGGAGTATTTGTTTGTTTGTTTTACAAAAGGATCAACATTCTTTTGTAAAGCAGCACTTCTGTACCAGATTTGGTTTTTTGCTTTTTTTTATTGCACCAGATTGGACCCTTACAATTTCTTACTGACAGAATGACAACGCACTGACAGATATTATTTATGAAAACAGACTTCTGTGGATCTACTCTAAAACCACAGATGCTTAAGTGTTTCTGGACCATGTCTGAAAGCCATAAACCTACATTTACATTTTTCTTATTAGCAACTAGATACATGAGTTACTATTTTGAGTTATTTAATGGAAACAAAATTTCATATCCATAACTCTTTTCTACTTTATTCACGTCATCCCTCTCTGAGACACTGTATCCCTATTTCAAATGTACTGATGCCTGCTGTCTCAGGGAAATTCAGCAGAAAGAGAAGAGTTTGCACTTTTGAGCTGAGGGTGCATGGGAGACAAACTGGTCACATTCAACAGCTGCAGCAGAGTTATTTGTGGTCTAAAATCGGCCAGACTGGCTTAGATGTGCAAAGGAAAAAAGTGCTTGCTGAGGTGTTATCCTAGCAGTAAAATTGCTATATATAGCTCACACAGCCTGTGAATGAACAGCCTTGCAAAAAACCCACTCCCTAAAAGAGAAAAAAAAAAAAAAAAAAAAAAGATAAAAAGAAGAAATATTCACAGGAAATATCTGCAGAGTTCTCTTTTTTCTCAGGGGAATTGTGTCTCCTTATTTGCTATTATCGATCTTTTTATGAAACCGTGCATTTTTGGTTTCCCTTTGTGGAGAAAGTGAGTGAATCATGCTCTGAAACCGTAAAGTTTCTTACACTGTGAGTGGAGAATAATTAACTTTAATTAAAAACGGTTCATATAGTACCTCATGAGTCACAGCTTGTGCGTAATATGATGACAAGTCATCATGTGCAGTGTTTAGCTCTTGAACTCCATTTGTCTCCATTTGTAAAAAATGTGAACCTTATGCCAGATTCCCAAATCGTGCAGAAATTTGAGAGCCCAACCTTGGTTTTTCCCCCCAAATCCATTGTGTAACATTGCCCAATTTTGGTGCTATCCTCCCCAGTTTGCAAAATTATGTTAAATAACATTCCTGTGGATAAAACAGTTCTTGAAGTTCTTTAAATCATTCTCTACCAGCCCAGAGGACAGCAAGTTTCTTAACTATGGTAAGTATCGTGTTTACTCGCTAACTCCAAAAGGCTGCAATTCCAAAGTGAAGAGAAATATGACAAACCCCGTACTTATTGGCAGATCCAATTTTAGTACTTGTCTTTCAAAGCTATCATAATTTCAGACAAAAATGTCTCACCCAAAATTTTTTCATCCTGAGATGCTTCATTTCCACATGAATATCTGTTCTGTCTTTCCTGAAAGCCAGACATGTACAATATACAAGTGTAGTCATAGGGTGAGCTGAACAGGTTACATTTTTGTAAGCTTCATGTTAAAACATTAACAAGCTATCATTATATATAATATCTGAGGTATAATTATCTTTTATGACCTTTTCAGTGTATTCCTATTATATCTTTTAATACAGAACAATTACTGTTAATAAATGGTTGCTGATGCAACAGGCAAGCCATGTTAGATTGCAAGTATTAAGGCAAGGAGCCTCGTTACTTTGAGCACAGACCCAGATGAGTCATTAAAAAGCTCCAATGAATAAAAAGGCAAGAAGCAGGTATTTCTATATAGAATGGTATAGTAATCAGGAAGCTACACTCCTAATAATCCATGTTATCCTTAAATTCTCTGACTGCAGGAATCATTTTACTCAGAAACAGCGAGGGAAAAACTGCACTTCACTTTTGTGAAATGGCTCTATGGCAACTGAGAAGAGAAGTATTTGTGTTAATTCTTCTACTGAATTTACTATTGAGAAGCACAAGAGTTATTTCATCACCCTTTCAATGTTCTTAATCTCATTAGAATTGCCTAAGAAGCTGCATCATGGAACAGTTTTAAAGTGAATTTGTTCTCCCTATACAGAACGTGTGTGACTGAGATAGGTTATTTTATTCTATAGAAGAAAACCAGTAATTTGGAGGTAAAAGCACCAGTATTCTCGCTGCTTAAGCATCTCAGAACAGCAATACAATTCTTACTGTGAATTCTGTATACACTCTGCTATTTTGAGATCCAAAGAGTCACAGTACATTTTTTTTGTGACAGCTTAGTTCACAGCATTATATTTTGCCACAGAAATTTAGGACCTGAGCCAAAATGGAGGCAGTGGAAACGTTCCCATTGACGTCAGTGAGCCTTGGATAAGGCCCCAGACGGCTAAGGACTAGGATTGTCAACTTACAATTAGTGTAATTAATGCATCCACACTGGCCCCAGAGCAGTCCAGGCATAAAATTCCTCCTTTGCTGTTAGAATTTAGTATCTTTTAGCAGTAACTTTGAGAAAATACAAATTAAATAGGGAATGAAAAGAAAGGGGGGGAGGGGGGGAGGTAGGAGAGAGAAGAGAAAGGAGGAAAACATCTACAGGTTTTTGAGGGTAAACCAGAAACTTATACTCAAGCCTCTGTATAAGCTGTTAATTGCTGATCTCTAATACAACAGAATCATAATATTCAGCAATACAATGCCAGTAGATACAAAAGTATTTTCCATTCACAGTTCAAGGCTGTTGCCTTTATGGGTCTGAAAGCTTTCTCAATTAAACTAGGGTGTCTACAAAGAAAGGAGGAGTCTGCACCTAATGACTGAATTACAGTGAAGGCAGTAAAATAAACATTTCAGTTTGTATGAGATTTGTTTCTGATATTTTAATGTGTTTACTACAAGTATTTTTGAGGGGTTGAAAAAGGTAACTAATACAGTGTGTCTGACAGAAGATCACTTGCTAATACTGCAGGCAACAGCTTCAGTACAACTACCAAAGTGAACAGTGACAAAACTAACTATACTATTTCCTTGTTGCTTTTATATTCTAAGCCTTTTTCTTTTTACATAATAATGTGTTTTGGCTCTCTACTTCATAATTTGAGCTTCCATTTATTTATTTTTGTGATGTTTTATGTCACTTATGTTTAATTCTGTAAAAAAATGCACTTATTTTTCAGTTAATTAAATATTATACCTTTGTGTGAAAGACACATTGTTTCAATGGGTTGCAACTCATAAGTACCCAGTACCCATACCGAGATGAATCACAGCTACGTGTCACAAGAACGTGACCTATGATTAGTGCAATTGCAGTGAATGACTAGTTCATAGGTTTCATCTCAATGAAAATTTCCAAATATTACTGATAGGGTTTCATATTCTAGTACTTCCCCAGACACTTATGAAATTAAAAAAACCCAACTCATTAGTAAATATCAAAGCCATAGTAGGAAGGTTGATGTGATGAAAGCAATTAATCAGATGTTCACATAAACAAGCTAATGAACATCAGAGCCATTTTTGTGATTGTAACAGAACATTTAGTTTGAAGGAATAAATGTCTTCTGCACACTAATTACTCATTTCATATACAAGGTAATTTTATTCTACTGTGTTGCATAGAAAATAATACTGGTAGCAATACTCATTTCAAAGAAATAGTTGGTTTTGTAAAGTCTTTACTTACCCTGTGGGGAGTGGCAACACTTCCAGGAAATGTTTTAGGCTCCTGAAGAATCTGAGAAGCATCTGCTTCAATGAAAATATTTTCCTTCTGAAATGCTGAACATTTAGCACTTACTCATAGGCATTTCATAGCTGTAAGAGAGTGGATGATAAAAATCACAGTCTGAACTTGGGAAAAATAGTTTGACTTATCATTCTTGACTACAGAAAATTAGAGTGCAAATGTAGGAAAAAAGTGCATGTCGCAAAATGGGATAATGTTAGAATTATTTAGGAGTACATCACTATATACCCATTTCAGTAGTACAGGATATTATGTATGTCGCTAAATTCATCTACAAAGTCTTTGACAACATAATGGAGGAAATAGAGTCACTTTGATCATTTAGTCTGTGGATGATTCAGCCAGCTAGCTTCCAACTCTACAAGCAAAACCAGTTGGAATTAATAACTTTTCTAAAAATGCAATTTCCTGAATTTGGGTATAGTTTCAGCAAATTCAAAGTTAAAAAAAAAAGGAGGAGGAAAGGAAAAAAATAAGCCAAGTAGCTAGATGAGTTCAAAAGAGTATTTTTTTTCATTTGACTTTTTCAAAAGAAAGTATTTCAACTTAAGTATGTTTTTGTTTCTAAACTGTTTTTAACTTCTGAAGTATATTAGAAATTACCCAAATAAAAGCAAATATTCCCACTCCATCTGAAAAAGAACCCCAGCTACAAATGCAGCCTTTTTCTTCTTCACTGTGCAACATTTCTGGACCAGCCACTGACCCAAAATAGATTTGAATAAATCTTCCCTTCAGTTCCTCTAGGGACTATTTTCTGGCAGTGGTATGATCATGCCCCCACTATTTGAACTAAGCTGAAATACCAAGGTAGGAACTGGTGGGATACAGCCACATATAAAACAAGGAATTGTCTATCTGTTAAGAAAAGTACCTGGATGTTTCTCTGAAGTGTTTATAATAGCATAAGTGAAGACAGAGAGTGTGTTCACTTTGTTGTGTTTTTGTTGTATTCATCCTTCTCATTGTCTCAGTTTTGTCTCCTTACAGAGCTGAAATCTGATTTTGCAATGTGAAAGGTGCAATGCCTTTCAAATATGATGCAAGAATTAAAAAAAACCCCAAAACCAAAATAACAACAACAGCTACAACAAAAAACCCCAAAGAATTTCTAGAAGTATGGTTATTAAGAACCAAGTGTGCTCTGTTACTGTCTGATACTCAGCTGAAAAACTAAAAGCTTCTGAAATATCTCTATATGTGTGTTTACAAAAGCTTGAATACATGGACACGCTTAGGGAAACTTAGAAATAGAAAAGCTGGAACATACGTAGAGAAAAGCAAAGCAGTTTTAAATGTCTGTTTCTAAGGGACAAAAACAATAAATTTTCCATTATGATGACTGCACTGATACCTTAGAGCAATTTAGAAAATTACTGGCTACCTAATTATTTTGAAAGAAGTTTATTTTCCATTTCTTTTTTTTTTTTGTGATGTTGAATTCATCCTATGAAATATTATTTACTTATATAACAAATGACTAAATGACTCACTAAAGAAAATGAGTGGTTCACCACTTCCAGGGGAAAATACAATAGAGTGAAGATTATATTAAAGAAAATGCATTCATACATAAACATTGTGATCTTAAGCTCCTTAAGAAAAGGGTAAAAAAAGGAAAAAACTTCTGCAGCTGGAGAATGGGCATACCAGCAGCTCTCCTCTGACTAATATTACTGCATCAACCAGGAAAGATAAGGGATCTCCTCTCACATTGAAGAGTTAGGAAACCTGAAAAAGGATGAACCATCTCCCCAAGCAGAAACTGAAGCACAGTATTTCTCAGCAATAATATGTATTCAATAATCTGGGACAGGATTTGTACAGGTCCTGTTAGTTTTGCACCTGAAGAATAAATCTGGTGAAGAGAAACATGCTCAACCAAATGTCTTTTGGGCTACTAGCCATTGACTCAGCCCCTGTTCATATGAATGCAATGGTTAGATGTCTCAGAAATATTATATGTTCCATAGCCAGAGTGCAAATTCACTAAAAGTAGCTTTTACAAACATGGGTCATGCCAATTTATTTAGAATATTTGTCTTGCTTTTGTTATTTTTTTTCAAATAGAATTTTAACTTCCACCATTAAAAACAACAAAAAACAAAAACAAACAAACAACAAAAAAATTGGTCCTCCTCAACTTCTCAAGACCAAAATACCAGGTTATTTATAGGTATTCTAACACAGAGAATAGGCATTTTGCTGATTACTTTTAGATGTCTTGAGTATATTTTTTGCTGGAGACATGACTGACTTCAGCATTTTTTTTCTGATTGTACTAATTTTCATAGTGAAATTGCTGTTTAGCAGCTTTAAAGGGTTACAGAAAAAACAGTCACAGAAAAGACTTCCATAAAGCTGCTTTTATCCCATTCACTCTCATTTCTAGACATTTCCTGTACATCTATCTGACCGTGTCCTTGCATTCTGTTCCCATTCTGAACAGGTGAAATCATTATAAATCCCGGATGCTTAAATTGACCTGAACCCAGTTGTTAATTTCAGCTGACAACAGAGGAAATCAATGAAAAACAACTGATGAAGACATGACTTTGCCTAATTGGCTCACGTTTCCGCAGTATGTGATAGCATGTTCTCGAAAATGCAAAACTCAAACACTGTTAAAACTCTACCATTGCAAATGGTTTCTGTTTTTCTGGTGTAAAAAAAAATTATAATTTAAAATAACTGGCTCCATAGTAACTATAAAAAAATAGGACAGAGCTTAAGGAGATTAAGCAGCAAGAAACATTTATTTTCTTGAATAAATTGTTATTATATCATATATGATATTTTCATGCTCAGTGAGTGATTGTAGTCACTTCTTCAAATTAAATTAACTGAGCTCTGTGAACTGACTGCTACAGATGAGAGAATCTGACACAAATATATGAAATGGGAGCAGTCATTAAGAGATGTAAGGATGTGAGTCCAGCACGCCAGGAGAAGAAACAATAGGAGTACACCACACCTCAGTCAAAGACTTAGGATGTGTTTTGTGATATTGTGCTTTAGTTTCTTTAGCAAAGGGCACTAAAGCCCTGAGAGGCAATAAATTCTTATACACCTAGTAATTACATGTGATTTTGCAGATTTTTTTTTTTTTTATTATTATTTTTCATGCATAAAGTGAGGAAACCCACTTATATTGTCAAATTTTCAACACCTTTAGAGACTTCACTTTGTTCACTACTAAATCTTGAACACTTGAACTGGGTTTGTTGCCTTTTCTCCTTTACTCTCCTCCATGACATTATGATATCACTGACCAAAAATTTGGACCCATCTGCAAAAGGACATTTTGTAATGTTAAAACGAACTAATTGAAGGTGTGAACTGAGCTGCATCATCCAATTCTTGTGCTGCTGTTTATTTCACAAAGGTTCACTTGACTAAAATAACTCAAGACCATGCTTCTGAAAAAGAATGTCCATTCAGATGTAATACACTGCAGTCTAACTTCACACCTTTGGCTAATTCCTCCTAATTTCCCCAGTGTCTCTGTTTGGAAAAATATCCCGGAGGCACACTAATCTTTGAATCAGCTACACAATCTTTGTAATACAAAATTGGCTATATGCCTGGAACTTCTGGTCTCTGATTTTCTCTTTCATCCAGCATTTTTTCTTCTAATATTCCAGACAAGTAAAGTCCAGATGTTTTCTGCTGTTCAAGAAAGCAAACACAGGGCACCCGTAGGCATTCAGTCCTTTACTTACAAAACCCTATTAAGTTTGGTCTATTTCATTTGACAAACATAGATACAGTTTGTCTTTAAATTGCTTTTCAAATAGTAATTATTGCTTAATACCTTAGGGCTTCATAGTTCTTGCATACCTTTAAATGGAATAGGGCACTGAATTACCATGTTCTCCATCACTGATTTGTATTTCTAGAGCATGCAGGACTTGAAACAGTTAAACTGCTTACCCAGCTAGTAAAACTGACTATTTTTTCTACAAATATAGGTACAGATCTCTATTACAATAAATACTGGGTCCAAGTAATTATTTTTCTAGAATTTACTACTCCTTACAGTAATTTATCAATAACATATTTTAAAACATGAAACTCTCAGAAAAAAAAGTTTAGAAAAGCTGACTTTAGTACCTGTACAGCATTATATTCACTTCTTAACTCTCCTTCCCAGCCATCTTCATATATCTCCAGCTGCATCTATATTTCTTGAGACATTTCTTGAATAAATACTGTTATCTCTTACTCCTAATTATTTATAAGCCTGACCTATATTTCTCAGTGAAAAACAGTAGCTTTTTTGATCCTACAGAGCATATTAATTAAACAGGACGAAAGGAATTCCACTGCCAAGTATGCCAATGCCACCACTTCATGCATCCTTTCTCTGCACAGTTTTTCTCCTTGTCCATCTATGTATTAGCAAACAACACTTAAGGAAACTAGTTTATTATCAAGACTTTTTTGTCTCTAATGTAATTTTATTTCACACTAATTACAGTATTTCCTTTGAACTACATCTTAATAATTTTTATACATTACATCAAAATGCAGTAAGGGAGTATTGTGGTGGGTTTCTGGGCTAGGACAATAATCAGGAAGATGTATACACTGGTAATATTGCCTGTGGTCCAGAGAGCTGGGAAAGCCATGGTTCCTAAGACAGTGGGGAGCAACAGGTACTCTTTCCTGTTTCTTCCTTCCTTCCTCTATATTTCTCCCAAAGTCCAGAGGAGCTCCCAGTGTAAAGCAGACAATTACATAGGGTGGTAGAAGTGCCACACTATGCCACCAACTCTACTCTGTCCTATTGCTATAGAGCCCTGAGCAGCAGCCCAACCTCTGCTCTAATCCTGCTTCCCTTAGGAGGGTTCCCTCCAGGCTCCCTCGTGCACAGTTCTGACCCAGAGAGCACAGTCATTGGAACTTTGGTATTGCACTTCTTGGTACCATTTTAGACAACTCTGGAATTTCTGTCTCTACTTTTGTGTGATCATTCTAGCTTGATATAAGTATAAATGCCTGCACAGGGTAAAAGAAAGGGTCCCTTGTTTCTAGCAAGTGAGAGACTTATATATAACACATACTTTGGTGACATTACTTGTTAGGTACTTATTTCACATATTTGGATTATTTCTCTCTGAGCAGAATAACAGAAAACTATCATAGTGGTTTTCATTGTTTAATGTCCCTTAATTTTTTGAGTCATTTTCTTAGTGCCTTGTTGCCATACAGTTTTATAACCACTGCTCATGTTGTAATTAGTTGAAAATTGAAGCAGGAATCAGCAGATGAAGAAATTTTTTTCCTTTTTAAAATATTTCCTTTTTAATTTTTCCTTTTTAAATTATGTCAGACAACATTCAGCCATCCTATATCTGAAAATATTACTTCACAGCATAGTTTTTAATTTATACAATTAAATAACAACTGTGTGTCAGTCAGATCATTTGTCATTAAGTGTACAAGTTTCACCAATATGATCTCTGAAAATCTTCATGTTCCACAGAGTACAGCTATCAAAAAATCATTTGCATTAGCTGTAGATATTTGAATAATATTCCAGAAGCCTGAGAACAGTCATATAAATATGTTCTCAAGAACATGCAAGGGAAACCCCCCCAATATATCTATTACTGAACATTGACAATACATTGAAATTAAGCAGATAAAAATGGTTCAAGAGAAAGGCTCAGTTTCTCCTGGATTGAGAAAGAAACTGAATTATTGACAGCAAAAGGGGCTTTAAAGACTAGAAAAATTTACAAAACCCAAAGGCTGGAACATGAATTTTCAACAGTTTAACCAAGATGATAATTGAAAATTTTTAATTATAGATAGGGCTTTTAAAACATTATCTTTCCACTTATAGATCAGGTGAGAATAATAGACTCTTTAAATTATTTCTGTATTTTCTTTCATTCAATTTCTTACCAACTTTTAACAATAATTGTAATAAGTAAATTTCTAAACACAATCAAATTTTACAATTTAAACCACAAGATAGGCAGTTTCTTCTTTTGCATTAACAACAAGAACAAAAAAAGAAATTCCTATCTAGCATGCTAGAATCCCCTTGCTCTTTCATTCTATTCTAGCCTCCCTAATAAAGTACTGCTGCCCTTCCTGTTACATCACCATAGCAAATTATCATCTCTTGAAATTCCTCTGGTGACGATGTTGCTTTGGTGACCTTACTGCTGAAAGGGAGCAGATTCAGCTAAAGCCACATGGACCTGATTTCCTGAATAAGAGATAGGGCTGGTACCAGGTCACTTTATGAAGAAGAAATACTTGAGTAGAATTTTTTCACCTTCTAGGACTGTCTATGTTATCCTAAGAGCAAATCCACCATCCAAGAAAATCTGAAGCTGGGCAAGCTCTGAAGGAAATAAAAGTAAACATATCTTTCCCTTTTAACATTTTGTCTCCCTTGTATATTACTTTCATAAATTCTGCTCGATGCTTCAAGACTCAGAACACATCCCATTCTCTAAGAGCACAGGTATGTCTTCTTTGAATGCACTTATTTCCATTACAGTGAAATTTTCTGACTCACTGATCTTACCACAGAGATTTTCCCCCTTCAGGGCAGCCACTGGAACTGCAAGCTTCTATCTGCAACTCTAGGAAATAAAGAGTAGCATGCAAAAATCCCCAACATAAAAACAAAACCCTAAGATTTCTAATTTGATATGCTCAAGCATCAGCAAATCAGTGTCAAGTGATTTTATCTATTCCTGCAGCAAAGGAACTGAAAGGGCATAAAAAAACCTCAGTAAGACCGTATATAGAAACAAAATTGGACAGCAGCCCACTATTCCTCAAGAGATTATTTTTTTTTCCCCTTCTTACCACCCCCTTTCTAAAACCACCACCTTGGGTAGACACTTGTGTGAAACTTCTGCAGAAGATGCAAACTGGGAATGCATTGATGGAAAACCATCGGGGAGTTCTACTGTCAATAAACAAACTGAAAAAGGTGCTCTTTCTTTGGGCCTCCAGAGAAACCAAAGGATCATTTGTGCAAATTGGTTTAAAGCTAGCGTGTTTTCTCCTTTTTCCTCACTGAGTATTGCTGAAGTGATGTACGGTTTCCTCCTGAACATTCACAAACCTCAGCTGGGGATCTACAAGGATGGATTCTGCCCATGTGTGTGCAGGCTTGCCTACGTCCATTTGGGCTTCAGAGGATAATTGTTCATTTTTAACAAATGTTTTAAAGTGCAGTCAAAATAATAACTGAAAATAATTTTTGATTCTGTAATATTTTTCAGGTTAGTGTAGTTTTTGCAGCTGAATTTGTTTTATTTATATGTCCCATTAAAAGAGAAAACCTTCCGCCTCTTCTAAGAAAACATCATTAGCTCACTGACACACCCATATATCACCAGCTAAGGAAGAAAGGATGAAATATGGCAGTGCGTGAGCAAGCCATGAGTTAGAAAATAGATTTTACTTCTGGTTGGTAAGCATGTACAGGCTTTTTTTTCAGCCCCTTAGTATCACATGCTTTTAGGACAAAGACATTGCAATATAATTCTTTTCACTGAATTTTCTGTGATTTTTCACTGACATATTTGACTTAATTCTATGGGGTTTTTCTCTTCTGCTATTTAGTTCCCAGTTTTAAGCACTTTTTTTCTTAACTTTATCCTTAAAGAATTGTGCAGCAATGTGGACCAAACCTTACATTATACCTACATAGTACAATGGCACCCCAAACACATTTTACAAATGGAGAAAGCTAGCTAACCTACTTTCAGCATGCAGCAACTATTCTGTACTGACTTCCTACAGCGCTACAGTAAATTCCCCATCCTTCAATTTTTGTAGGGAAACCATGTCATTTTACTCAATTTCTTAAAAGTTCAAGCTGTATATCTACCATATATTAATATTACTTTAGGGGTTACGTGTTTGAGCTGAAAAAGACTGGAACCAAACTGTTAAAAAGTGTTACAGCAAATACAAGACTCTAGCAAGTGGTGCTATATGTTGGATTTAGTTGCAATGATAATGTATTTAGAAATATTGAACTGCAAAAAATCTCTTTGTGTCTTCATCAAAGGCAAAAAATTACAATTAGCCTTTGCATGCAGAGCAAACAAATGTTATCTGCACTACAACAGTTGTGTTTATACATTTTTTCTTCCATGACACTGAAATTTCTCAATTATATCATGTTTCATAATTATCTTTTGATTAAGAAGATTTTCCTCAAACTATAATTGCTGTTTAAAATGAAAAAAATGTTACCTTCTGCTAACTTTACCTTTTTCTTTCTTCTTCTTTTGCTAAAGGGTCACAATAATTTTTGACAAAAAATGGAAAACAAACAAAAAAAAACCCAGTGAAAAGCATCCTAGAAATCCATCCAGTCCAACCTCCTGTTCCATGACAGAATTAATTATTTGTAAACCTTTCAGAGTATGTTCAACCAATTGGTTTAAACTATCAGTTAAACTTTTGGGTTCTTCCCATTCTTCACTGCCCTTCTGTTATATTTGAAACTTATCTAAACTGCTTCAATCTGCTTTTTTTTAGCATTGTGCTGCCTACTATTTAATCCTCCTCAGAACTAGAATGGAGAGAAAATGTGGTCCTTTCCTATTTGTAGATAACACTGGGATGTTGGAAGACTTCTGTCACTTCATAGTTTTTTATTCTCCAAACTGAATAAACATTTCAGTCAACTTTTCCTCTAAGATCACATTTTCAAAATTTCCAATACATTTTGCTGATCTCTTCCATAAAATTTCCAATGGCATTTCTTCAAGGTGATACCCAAAAGGGGACAAAATACTCCAGGTGCTACTAATGCTGTAGTACTAGGCAGAACAGACATGTTACACTGAATGTGCTACTTTATCCGATTCCTAAAATGTCTGGTTTAACAGCAGTCTCAAATTTTTGGTCCACATTCAGTTAGAATTCACGGTAAGCAGGATCCCTTTCTCAGGAACTGGTACTATTTAGGCGTAATTCCCGGACCTGTGTTTCCACATTTGATGATTTCTATGAAGGACAGAACATTTAAAAGACAAAAAAATCCAGAAATTTCAGCAATAATACTGATAATACTTGGTACTACTATTACTACTACTACTGCCAACTATTATTACTTCTCCAATTTACTAAGATATTTTGAATTTACAAATCTATCCTCTGAAAAAGTTGTAGCTTCTATTTGCTTGCAACTGCTGGACAGTTCAGTGAACATATAATTTATTCTAACTGTCCTTGTTGAAATACAGAACAGAACCAGAATCAATAAAAACTTCCCATGAACACATCCTTTCAGTGGGACAGATAGCAATTGATTCCTACTCTCTTGATACAGTTACCCCATCAGCTTTGCACCCACCTTAAAGCATGTTTCCCTAATTTATTTGGAAGCTCCTTAGATATATAGATATAAAAGAGGTATTAAGGAAGAAGCTGCCTGAAATGAGGTATTCATTATGACATCATCTTGTGTAAATTCACTCTTAGTGCTAACTCCCTCACTGGAACATAAAATTAAGTTTAATTTGAAACAGTGTAGTGCATCTGACTAGTTGGCAAATAAGTTGGAAAGCCATAAGACATTTTTCTAAATTGATACTTATTTGAAAGGGATAGAAGCATATGCTACCTAGCACCAAGATATTACCATCATTATAGTAGATTCCAGAGTAGCATAAAGAAAATACACTACCGAGAGAACATGGTGCAGAAGAAGTATTCCAAGTTAGAGTTATGTCACCAGGTTGCATAATAGAATTTTTCAGTACTATGGCTTAGAATATAACTTGAAAGAAATAATAAAGCAAGACTATTAGATACATTTCTAAAAGGTGTAAAGATCAAGTCTAGTTTTCAATGGCTATTTCTTCACATAGAAATAACACAGCTGACACTAGGGTTTTAAGTGAAGATAGAAGCAGTCAGCTGAAATAGAGGGCAAGAAATAGGTCTGGAAAAAGCACAGATTATTTTTATCCTCTGTTTTGATGTTGAAGACAAGTTCACTGCTTTCCCCAGTGCACTGCTGTTGGATAATTGAGATTACTCAGACTAAAGCAAAGATTCATGACATTGTATGGATGGGGACACCCTGTGGGTTCTCTGAAAGCACGGTGGTTATATGAAAACAATCCTTCTCATCTTCCTCAGTCCATTTGTCTTTAAAACCTCACAGGAAGTATTGTGATACTGTTATATATTCAAATAACTTTAAATTTGTCAGAGGGGCTGTTTGCCAATTTATAAATTTAATTATCTTTTAAGAGGTTCACCTCTTGTAATTAAGAAATTGCATGGAAGAATAATTATGTACAGAATAATATTTACAAGATCTCAAAGTATGCAGAGACATACTTACAAGAAAGCAGAATTTCTTCTTGGCAATTAGTTTTGAATGAGTTTGAAATGCATTGCTTGTGTCTTTAGACACCATCTTTTGTGTAACAGAGCCAGCACCCTGTTTGTGTTATGACTGTTTATTGAAAGTTCAAAAGTGTAGTAAATCAGCTTTTTAAATAGAAAGTAAACTGTAAATTGAGAGATTTCTTTCTTCAAGTCCTGCAATGCAGGAAATGCATTACAAATAGCTGCTTTTTTAAGCACCCTTTGCTAAGGAAACCAACCATCAAAGCAGCATGGCTGAGGATTTTGGAACAGCTAGAAGTGCTTTGCTCTGCTGGAGACCTGCAAGTGCAATCACGGCCTTGGCACACACAGCCACTGGAGAACTCCCCATAAAGGTTTGAAAGGTCCCTTCTCTCTTCTTCTGCAAGCCAGCCTGCAAAACTTAACCTCTGATGTGAACAAACCTGAACATGTACACAGAGAGACCTCTGACTGTCATGTCTAGTACCACTTCTCTTTTCATTCTGTTCCTGCATCAGTCTCTACCCATCTCGTCTCTCTTTTTACTACTCTGAGTGCATCAGTGCCGTCAGGTAGAGACTCCTTTTTATTCTGTAATTGTATGCTCTGTACCATCAAGGATTCTCAGGCTTGATTATGGCTCCAAGGTGCTGCTGTAGCAGAAATACTTATGTAGTAGAAAAGGAGAATAGGATGATCTTAGAGCTTTATCTCTGCCTAGGGCCATGGACCCAAATCGGAAAAAGCAATTCATTATGTCTGCTGAGTTATCAATTGCCAGGTCTTCTGCAGAAGGTTGGTAATCGCAACAATTCTCATTTTATGTAGGGAGACACAAGGGCAGAGAATAAGCCCAGAAAGGCATGTGCTGGAGGGTTTTTGCTTTGCTTAGTTTTTTGTGGGCATGGGTTATAATTGGGTTATAATTGGTTATAATTGGGGCATGTAGTTATAATTAATGACATGTGAATAAAAGAGAACACAACCATTCCTTTGGTTGTGTTTTTGAACACAGCAGTCTAACAGTTTCATTGCTATCTTAAGTTCTGTTCTTGACATAGAGAAAAGTTGGTAACCAAGCCTCTTTAGTTATTTACTGAAATCTTAGTAAAGTGCTTTGAGGAACTTTCCCTGGCAAGGCATTGTTGCTAGCTAAATTAAAAGCCTTTCTGATAAATTTAAGTAAATCCTACTGTTACATATTTCCTACAGTAAACTCCATTCATTATGAGTGAGATTACAGCTGGCATGTAGTAAGCTCATAATGCAGAATCAAAAAATGCAAGTGGGACTTGCATAGACATCTCTTGCAAAACTGTGTCCTGAACTGCCTCAGATGAGGTTTTTGGAATGAGCAACATCACTTCTCTGCAGTCTTTTCAATCTTCATATGCTTTAAAACCTTATGGGCTTTGTAAAAATCCCGAAGAGATAGCAGAAAAGAAAAATCTCTATAAAACTTGCGTGTAAAATGTTACCTGTAAAGAACTTTTTAATAATACTTGCTGGCCCATTAGCATAGGAAGAAAATTCTTAAAATTTGGAGGGAATCTTCCAAGTTTAAAAAACAGTGTAATTTTCAAATAAAATATAGATGAGTCTACAGAAATATCTTGCCGTTCACATTAAGTACAGTACTCTTTACACAACTATTAATACAGAGCAAAATTAGTACTCAGTACTTCAAATTATTTACATGCAGAAGATGCAAAAGCAATTAATCCAATTCATGGCATTTAACCTCAGTTTCTAACCTAAGGAAAACACAAAGTTAAGAAAGATTAAGCTAAATGATAAAAATTCACATGTGGGCAAATGAGAGTTCCAGGAAATGAGAGAAGCCAGAAGAAAGGACAAATGCCTTTCAAGACTGATCTTTCACTGTCTTCAGGGAATTAACAACAAAATTAAAAAATATACCTTCAATTTTCCAGGAGATCTTTGACAAGCAATATTTCCCAGTTGCCGAACTCTGACACTGATGTAACTCAAACAAAAGTGAACAAGGCTTCCCACATACACACTTTTTCTGAATAGAAGAGAAACAGATAAATAAATGAAGCTAGAAGAGGTATGCGAATTAAAATTACAAGGAAAACGTGCATTTTTATATTTAACAAATACTAATAAAAAAATATGCCTCAGAGTAACATGGGACACATAAAGTTGTACTATTAATATTGTACTACTTTTGCTGCTCTTTGTAATTACAGTGGTGAAATGGTTGAAGAACATAAGATGGATCTGAATTCTTGTATAAATCTCACACTGAGTGACTCCAGTCCTTTTGTAAGACTTTCTTATATTATTCTCTTTATGTAACTATTATTAGGTTATGTTTAATATAATAAAATGTGATCCAAAGGTTTATGTAAGGACTGGAATATAGATGTTCATGTTTCTCATTTGTTGATTCAGGGTTGTAATTTCTGCAATACTGAACTTAGGAAATTCATTTATTTATTTATAAATAAAAAGCCCAGAGCCTGAGCCATACTAAAACTGAAATGACCAATTCCCGTATTTGGCACAAAATCTGGAATTCCAGCCAAATGTTAAGAAGAGCTTTTCTGAAATGGAGCTTGATTTCAATCATATGTGAGTGAATGATGTGGTAAGGTACTTGTTTCAAGGCTGTCCCCAGGTCATAAGAAAAGCATTTGGAGTTTTATGGAGATATCTCATCATTATCTCTTTCAAAGCCTCATCAACTCTGCAGGACAAATCTGTCTCAGCCAAACTGGCACTAAAAAGAAGATGTTCATCTAGTCTTACTTAATCTTTTTTTCTTCTCAACATAGGGCAGAAGGGCTTTTGTTTCCATAGTTACTAGGATATTTCCTTTGAACTTCTTCCAGAGTACTTTTATCTTTTCCACATGCACTGACAGACAATCCTATGAAGTATGTATGTATTTGTGAAATATTCTGTGCTTCATTACCAATTCTTTGCTGGATATAACACAGGAAATTGAGCCCATTGTTAAAGCCAAATTTTTGACTTGCTGATTTAGGTGTTTTAATATTTAGTAATGTATAAATAGGCTTCAGAATATAACAAGTGAAAGATAAAATCAAGAACACTAATTCTGAGAGTTTTTCAATGTTCTTATTGTGCAAAGCCCATTCGTTGTTATTAGATATTTTGAGTCAATATAGTTGCATGTTTTCTAAATTGAAGAGAGCATTTTTTAAAATTAAAATATGTGCTTCTTTAAAAAAGTTGTATCAGTATCTGTTTACTGGCAATAAGAACCTCATGAAAGAGATTGTTGGTTGAGGTTTTTTTGTGTTTTCTTTTTGATGGCTTTTTGTTTGTTTTGTTTTTAAGACAGAAAAATCTGAACTTTAGTTTTATGTATCTAGCTTTTACGCTTGAAAACATTTATATCACTTTAAAAAAATATTTCCATTGTGGTCTTCAGGATGGAACCATTTTAGCATTTCCTCCAAAACCATTCCCTTGCAATTTAAATACCAAGTCTTCAGCAAAGGAAAAACCTCTATTCTATATATCTAGATGCTCTATGCATTCTAAACTGATATCAAATGCCCGTGAAAAAAAAGGCAAACCAAACTTCAAAGAAATTCTTTTCTTAAGAGATTATTTAAAAAAGCTTTTATATAGAAATACATACAACCAGTTCCACAGCAAGATATAAAATCAGTTCCATGGATGACATCAGTGATTCTCAAAGTACAATTCTTTGAACTAGAAGATTTCTAAAGCAATAAGAAGTGAGCTGCCCTTGTAGTACGAACCACTGCTCAAACCTTGTCCTTTCACTATGAGGGCTTGTGCTCCACATGCAGCTTGTAGTGCAACTCCTTTTGATTCTCTCTGGATAGCTCACGAAAAAGCCTGGAAACAGGGGCTATATTGGGGCTCTCCAACACTGGACACCAATAGAGGGATGAAAGCTATGCCAAATTGGCTCTATTTGGGCTGCCATCTCTCTAAGGGAAAGAGACAATGAGGTGGCTGCTTGTTTAGCAGTCAAAGAATTGACACCCCAAATAAAAAAAAGGACATCATGTGGAATTGTGCCTCCTTCCTTGCATGGATGTGGTAGATGAAAAGGTAGAAATTCCTTGTATTGATCCAACTGCACTATTGTACAAATATCTTTCTCTGAGAAATGGAAAACCCAACAAAACCAAACCAAAAAAACAAACTAGGTTCTCACTAAGGCAAAAAAAAAGTAATTAAAATATTGTCTGTTAATTTTGGGGGGAAAACACATAAATATAAACACCAGCTTATTCTGACAAATGATTAAGGCTAAAGAGTCCACAAAATGCCACAGAAGACTGTAAAGAAGCACAGACTACATTACAGATCTGCCCTAACTTTAAGACACAAAACTCTCACCAGCTTAACCATAAATGGCAGTCTCATTTATGTTCTTTTTTATTTATAGTCAGAAAACTCATAATTAAAAAAATGTTGAATTCAAGACTCCCTATCACATGTTCTGCTACCATTAAAGATTGTTGGCAATCACTAGAAATGGCAGGTATTCTTCTAATGAAGCATTTAAAAAAATAAGTAGATTGAAGCTTTCTATCAGCATCTGTCTAAAGATAGTTAACTAAATATTGGCTTAATAACAGAATGGGTTGATCTTTTACTCAGGGAAGCAACTCTCAGAAACACAACTTTCATTGACACCTCAAGAAAAAAATACACATTACTGGGGCTCTTTCTGATAGGAGAGATGATTTAAAGGAAGTGTTTTACTTCTCTTAGAAAGTAAAGTGGTTTCAATAAAGACTTTATCTAAAATTATACAAAAAAGCATTATGTACCTTGTATCCCTAATTATCTGATATCCATTGCTAAACATTGTGGGAGTGGAAATTACAGCGAAAGAGGTCTAGATGATTAGGTTATTCTTTATTCTACTGACTTAAGAATAGCAGTGAGCACTGAGCCTAGTTTCTTTCTGATTCATCTGTTACAGCAGCAATATGAATTTGGGTGAAGTCCACATAATTCATCTTGATATAAGTAACATTTTTTTTTACAGTGAGAACAATCCATAACTAGAGGAAGCTACGCAGGGTTGTGATTGAGTCCCTGTCACTGGATGTTTCCAAGGTGCAATAAGACGGGGTGCTACATCATCTCATTTAGAGTGTCTTTCCTATGACAGGTTGGACCAAGTGATCTTTCAATGTCCTTTCCAATCTGGGCTGTTCAATGGTTCTGTTTGTATTAGCAAGTGATCTAGTACAAAATTTGATAGAAGTTTATTTTCTGCATGTTATTTAACTTTAGTTAACTATATATACCCACGAGATATGTGGAGAAGGCATAAAACAAGTACAGTGATAGTGGTGGTGTCTTCTCCAGATGCTTCATTGCTCTGAAGTGTCATTTCACTTTTTACATGTGCAATGTGTCTGCATTGGCCCCAGCAGACTTCAAAACAGGATCAAAATTACTCTTTGCAGCCAAATTATAAGTCCATTAGACCATTCAAACAGATCCTAGTATATCTCATTTATTAAAAGGGAGGCAATGTTTGTGAAAAATAGCTCCTTATTCCCAGATGGAATAAGAGCTGCTCTCTGCAGTCACAGAGACATTTGGCAGTTACAACGTGGTGTTGACACAGCTGCAGGCCCTGGGTGCTGAGCCAGTTTCACATGGCTCTGCTCTTTCCTTCCTCCCTCTTCCCTCTTAAAATCCAAGGAAAAGTACTGGACAGTTTCTCACCTGGCCTAGTTGGTTTTGTGCTTGAGATGTTACAAGGCTCCATCACTGTCTTGCTTTATGTAGGCACATTTGGCTTTTGTATTTTCAGAAGGGTTATGAAGCCAGCTCAATGCCTGTCTTTGAATACAAAGTTGGTTATTGGTACATGACTGGGTCAAGAGTTAAATGAGGACAGATCAACAAAGACAAAACACAGATGAATTAACTCACATGGGTGGGAGTGAACCACAAAAAATAAATTCACATTGTCTGTGTTTAGTCAGGTGTCTTACTGGATCCTTTGCTTTTCCTAAATGTGAAAGACTTTTGAGTCTAACTTATCATGCAACTCAAAAAACACTGAGAAGAGAAGGCAGAAAGGAAGAAGACATCAATATTTCAGCATTACGACCCACTGGGATTGTGAAATGTTTCTTCTTTAAATCATTGAAGAGTGATCCACTGCAACAATTTTTGCCTGGAAAATAGTAGATGAAATGTAGATATCACAGCACAGATTTCTAAGACACAAGTCTCTACCTTCCTTTCCCATTTTTTTGATTGATGAGTAACTGTTTTTATGACAAGCTCATGGTGTTAAGTTACATAAAGAGACTGATACAGTCAGATTTGTCCCTAATGCAAAGTTTAGTGTTCACCCACCCCTCTTTTTAAAACTCCTCCAAACATTTAATATTCTTTTGGCAACTGCTTATCTTGAAAGAATTTCTAGAAGCTCCTTCAGAAAACATTTTCACTGTCATTACACGGGGAAAAAGGCAGAGGAAAGGGAGTTTTATTCTTGCACCTTTTCAAGTTTTAACCTGGTCCTAAATGGGAGCTACTTTGACAGATACAGATACCTTATAATTAAAAGGAAGAAAATTTTTCTTCTTATTTTGAGAACTGGCTGATGAATTATCCATCTGTGAACTACTAGGGGAAAAAAGACATGCTTTCTATGGATTTTTTTAGTGTACTTTTTTCCACAGAGAGCTAGGTGTTAGGAATAAATAAAATGGGTTTTAGAACTACTCTCCGTGTGTAGCTATAAATAACTTTTTGCATCAAGAGTATACTGACTTCTATTTTTAAATAACATTATTTGAAATATTTTTTCTTCCATCACATTAGATTCAACTCATTTTTGCATTCTGTATTGGTACTAAATTATCTTTTTAGCTTGATATTCTTTGACAAATCTTAGGCCAATTCAATTTAATTCAGCAAGAGTGACTGTAGATGCTAAAGTTTAACTGGTGACATTTCAAGTAATTTTTATACTCCACTTAAAGAATAATAATTTTATATATATTTTAGACACTATTACATAAGCTTCTTATTGTATAGCACTCCTTTATAAAGCAACTTTTGCCATCCAAAAAAAAAAAAAATCAACAGCTCTCCATTGGTTTTTAAACTATTATACACAAAAATATTCCACATATGCTGCATTACCAAAAGCAAACAGATTATACTTTCACAGTGCTCAGCAACACTGGAAATCCTGGAAATTGAATATTAAGAGAGGAGAAATGCAGAAATGCCTTCTGGGATCGAGATAACAGGCCCTTCTAGTACACCTAATGTTTTATATGAGAATTAAACGTCATTGAAAACCTTTGAAGCAAAGTCCTGTATGGCTAAATTAGGTGTGTCCTTCCTCCGTTGATGGGCAGAGAACTGAACCTTGCCAGGCAGTTTGCTGTAAATCACTCTGGGGCTCACGTACATCTGTGTGGCTCACTGAATGTAACACAACCACTCCCTCACGCTCCTCCAACTGGCAGCAACATCTTGGTTGGTCTAAGATGAGGGTAAAACAGATGGAATTGCTTGCTTCAAACATTGACATTAGTTAGACAAAAGACAAGTAGTTCTAGTTTCCAACAATACCCTCTAATCTAGTTTTTGCAATCCCATCAGAATAAAAGAAATTAGATTAGCAGGAGGAATATCACCATCTTCTTTCGAATGAACAACTGAAGCCCTAAAAATGTTGATATTTTCTAAGAAATTTAAATATATATAATAATATATATATCTATTATATATATAAAAATATACAATATCTTTCGCCTCAACTTTGGATCAGACCAGGCTGTACATGTCTCTCTCTCTAAACAGGCATTAAAAATCCACCCCAAAACCCAAAGGAAAAAAAATTCCCACAATAGCTAAAGTTGAATACTCTATAGTGCCCAATGACTTTATATTAAAAAAAAGATTAACTATCTGGATTTTTTGCAAATATTCTTAGTGCCCAACTGGGATTTGGGTAGACTAGACCACAAAACACTTGGCTCTTGATTTAAGCTATATACCAACGTTCTGAAGTTAATGGGAAGCCATTGTACTTCACAGACTTCAAAAACAGAACAATATTTAAATAACCAGTTAGAGAGAATACGCATTCCATGACAATTTTTTGAGCTTTTGGAAGACGGAGAACATACCAGATTTTAATTTAATAGATGGGCTCAAAAAGTCCAAAATAATAATAATAAAAAAAAAGTTATTTCTTGTAAGTGGGTTTATTTTTGGAAGAACTGCTGTGCTTTGTCCCATGAGAACTGTAGCTCTGATGCTTCCTGAATAGATCTTGACCTTCTCAAGTGCTCTTTGCTAAAGAAGTTAAAATACAGATTACATACCCTAAAAATAGTAATTCAAAGGATACTTATGAATTTTAATCCCTTTCTGATTCCTTCTCAAGGCAGTTAGCAGGCAAGGGACCTCTCCTCTCCTTGGAGTGATGTGAAGTTACCCCTAACAAAGCTTGAACCTGAATAGAATGATAATCCTGCAATTATTTGCTGTATCTAATTAACTGGATATAGCTTTTGTCATGCTTTAAGTCAGAACTGAGGGTTCAATTAAGACTTGTGTAAACCCTCAATTCCATTGGTCAAAATATCTTGCCACTTCTTTTGCAGGGTCCTGAATGCTTGGCATAAGACATGGACCACCTTCAGAGACATCATTAATGAACTGTAATATGGACCAAATATGGTCCCTAAAATTGCAAAAAACTCTGAAATTATAAATTTCATTCATCATTTGCCAGATTTGTTTTTAATCAAAGAACGAATCACTAAGAACAGTAGATATTACTAAGGATAGCTAAAAGGACAGATTCCTTCACTCAAAAGTCTGAGGAACAAACAATACTCAAATAGATCTAAACTATTCCATTCTATTGTGTCTGTATCTGCTGCTCACACAATACAGAATCTACTCCTCTCTCAGCACCTTCAGACAGGAGCTGAGACGATTAGATGTTTTGGTTTGGTTTAGTTTGATTTTGAGGGTTTGTGGTTTGTTTTTATCTTAAGCCCATACTTTCTAGATTTCAGACAAATCTAGCAGTCTTCTAGCTGCCCTTTGGTAGCTGTAAGCCTAAGGTGACAGATCATTCATAGAACGATAGAATAGAATAGTTTAGACATTTGAAGACAGCTACATGTTGAGGAACTGTTGTGTCTGGAGATGTACCCCTCACCACTAGACAGGTAAGTCTGTGGATCAGAGACACCAGAGCTCGAAAAGGTATTAATTCATGGAGATCATCTGACATTTTGTCTGGAGGCTTCCAAATGCTTCCTGAGGCAGAGTTCGGTACCTAAATATGGAGTAATTACTCTGTCCAAGCTGTTGACGATGCCACAATGTCCACATGCAGTGGTTCTTGGAAAGGATGCTCCATTTCGGTTTCAGGTCTGCTTTTTCCAATGTCTGCAGCAAACGTGTCAACAATTCAACCTTGACCAATCCACTACAGTGATGGAATTAGGGGAAAAAACTGTTCCTGGCCCAACCACAGACCATATTCGTTCAGCTGCCCTTAAGGTTCTGTCTTTACCCAGTGGGTTCCTTCTTCAGACAACATGACAAGTAATAAGCACAGCTCCATGCACTGGCTCCAAACACCACAAGGAACTACCTCTCCTGCAGCTTGAATATAAAATATCTACAGCTCTATTTCATAAACAGGGAATTCGTACCTTACATGCTGCCTGGATTTTTACTGAATGTATTCAGGCAACTATTAAGACTTTAGAATTGACTTCTCTGTTTTACCTATGTGCTAAATACAGTGTCATTCTAGTCTTTTATGAGAACCACATGGTCTGTTTATGAGATATCTTCAAATGTTATTTTTGGATCTTTTCCAGTCTATGTGTCTTGATTTTACAATTACACTGTTGCTTTATATAGCTCTCATTTAGTCCTTGATGGACTACAGACATCCTGTTTGCTGGCCTATTATCCAGCTTCTTATCAGTTCCACTCTAAACCATTATTTCAGAGAGTATCTCTTGTAGTTGTACAACTTTCTCAAACTACAGTGTTTTAATCTAGCCTTTCTAAAACAACTTGTTCCAAGTGCTTGAAAAAGGTTTTCTAACTAAAGAAAATAAAGCACATTTTAAGACAATCACACAAGAGAAGGCAAATAGACTAAAATATAACAATATTATTACTTTGATCATATAAAACCGAAATATCTCTTGCATAAGTCCAATGCCTCCACAAATTATCACATTTAAAGCAAAAACCTCCAACAAATTAAGTTCTCCTTTTGGAAATTTTTGTGGCACTGGAGTTTATTTTCAACTTGTCACCAGGGTTTCAAGTGTGATCTGACCAATAACCTTAGACTAGAAAAAGACCTCCTTTTAAATGTGCTCCTTGAAGCAAAAGACAGGTTATAATTTAAACTTTTTTTCCTGAAGAGACATGTTTTCTCAGATTGAAGCAAATGGTCTGTTTGCAGGCATTGTGCTCTCCATGCTGCATTATGGGAGAAAGCAGATATAGCCTATATAGCTCTGGAATTACATTTAATGATAAAGGGATAGACTGAGATAACTACGTTGTAATTTTTTTTTTAAACATCCTGTTGTTCCAAAATGCTAAGGTTTAGCACCAGCTATTTGGGGAGCTAATCATAAGAATCATCACTATTATATTACATTACATATAACCTCAGGCCAGACACAACTGATTGATGTCAACTGCTCACTGAGAAGTATCTCCACTTGGGAACCAAACATTTGTAAATATGCTACTCCCACCAACTAAAACAAAGTTACCCTATCATCCTCATCAGAACACTTTGCATCACCTTAATGACACGTATTTTGCTGATGGAATTACACCAAGGGGTGCAACTCCCACTACATAAGGAGGACGTGAGGAATGAGAGTTAAAGACAGCCCCATTTAATGACCATTCATTATAGAACAATAGCTACTTCCAAACTAGTTCATGGCAGAATATTTTTTCCTGACAAAATTCTTATTGTGAGAGGCATGGAGAAAATTGGGAGTCCAGGATGGCTGACACTTTCAGCTGCTAGGTACAATTAGATAAAAAGATTCACTTTTTGAATATTTATTAAAAGTACCTAAAGAATTTTTAAAATAATAATAATAATACCTCAATCACGGCATTTCTCAAAGCAGTCAGCTAAAAGTTTGCTTTGCAATTTTACCAGAGACAGTAGAGAAGGAACTACAGAATTATTTTTTGATGGTGAAAAGTGTTTATAATGGAAATCTTCAAGAATATCTATAGTCTATATCACTGTTACAATTCTCAAACATCAGCTCCTACTTTCTGCTATTATGAACCCATATCTTGAAATGTGCCAATGCATTTTTAAAATATGGCATTTGGATGTGCTAATGCCATTCCTGCTGTTTTCATTAGCAACAGCTAGTCTACCGGTCTACTAACTAAGTCTAAGTTCAATTAAGTGCATGAAGTGTATTACACAGTGCTTTTGTCCAGATCTCATGATTTTTATCTTGATGGTCCATCCCAAGACTGGCAAAGGGCATTATGAAAACAATATAGAGCATTTTCTAACCAGGAGGTGTTAATATCAAGTGTGAATGTACAAGAAATGAAATCTTAAAACTTATTTTTCTCCTCTTCTTTAGGATTTACATCTTTTTATCCTCCACAGCGACTTAAAAATGTTGTTGTGTTGATAAAAATATAAGATTAATAATCTGTGTATCATCTGACTTAATAGAATTGTTTCTCTACCTAATAATTGGGGAACAGTGAAAGTAGAGTTGATTTTTTCCATCTCATTCTTTGATTTGAGACTGAACCTAAAAGAGATACATTTTCACACCCTTGGGGGAAAGAAATAGAAAATTAATCTTCCATTGCTGTTATGCCTCTGTTAGCAGCGGGGTATGAGGTCACACTGCTGCCTCAATAAAGATTGCTCAACCTCCTACGCCAAGTGATGTGGTCCTGCAGAGTATGAACAGCTTGTCTATGAAAGAGACTCTGGATGCAGTGGCTCTATAAATACCTAGCCTGTGCAGTTAATAAGGTATATCAGCTGGCAAAAGGTCTTGCAGATGACTAAAGTCTATTGAACAGTAGTTTTCCAGCCTTGTAAAATTGCTCTCCCCCATCTTCTCCTTAGAGTTCACCCACGCACAGGCATAAATCCTGACAGAACTATAAGTTCCCAAGATGCAAGGTCCAAGACATAAAAGAGGGATTTAATTTTCACTTCCTCCCCATGCCATCATCCTCCAAGATGGAGGATACAAAAGAAGGGGTGGGTGGTGTGGTGGTGGTTCCATAGGCACCTGAAAAGCAAACACTGCAGCTACTGACTCCCTAAAAAGGCTGGGAAGTGCCTGGATCACGTTGTTAGCATCACCCTCAATACTACCTATGTTTTTCCTTTATTGTGTCTACTCTATCAAGTTGCATTTGTGAAAGAATCATAGAATATCCTAAGCTGGAAGGGACCCACAAGGATCATACAGTCGAACTCCTGGCCTGGCACAGGACAGCCCCAAGAATTACACCATGTGTCCAAGAGTGTTGCCCAAATGCTTTTTGAACTCTGTCAGGCTTGTGCTGTGACCACTTCCCTGAGGAGCCTGTTCCAGTGACCAACCACCCTCTGGCTGAAGAACCTTTTCCTAATATCCAAGCTAAACCTCCCCTGATACAACTTCATGCCATTCCTTTAGATCCCATCGCTTGTCCCCAGAGAGACCAGTGCCTGCCCCTCCTCTTCCCCTCAAGAGGAAGTTGTAACTGCAATGAGGTCTCCCCTCAGTCTCCTCTTCTCCAGGCTGAACAGACCAAGTGACCTCAGCCACTCCTCATACGGCTTCCCCCCCAGACCCTTCACCATCTGCGTTGCCCTCCTTTGGATGCTCTCTAGTAGCTTTATAACCTTCTTATATTGTGGTGTCTAGAACTGCACACAGTACTCGAGGTAAAAGACCAGTACAGGGAAAAACTAGGAAAGGCCTACAGGGAAGCCTAGGACAGAAGCTGCAACTATTTGAAATACATGCAGTTCTAGTTCCTTCTCCCTTTGAAGGGTTTCCACTTACTAACCTCACCACACAAGAATTTAGAAGATTACAACTAATGAACCTCATCTAATATTGGCAATTTCCAACACCAGCACTATAAAATATTCACTTGCAGGGCCTTAATGCACATCTTACAGGTCATGTCAAAGAAGAAAGTGGAACAGGTAAGTCACCAGATCTCTGTCCTCCCCACAGACAAGAAAACAGGTATGCCGTTGCTTTTTGCAGCTGAACACAACACAAAAGCAACTACTCAGGCTAAGGGGAAAAAAAAATCAATGTCGAAGGAGGAAATATAAGAACAGGGCACTTAGCTTTCTACCATCCTCCAACCCCTTCAGTGCTTCATTTTCAGGCCCTCCCAAGATACACTTTCTTCCTTTATTTTAGATACCAACAAGCTCATGGAGGAGACATTCATTGTTAGTGCTCAATATGAGTTTTTAGAACATACCGTATTCTTTGACTAGAGGTTCGACAGATCAGCTACCTATGTGAAGGACCATCCCTGTTGTTTTGTTTTGAACCTGGCTCTGACTACTTAATGGCTACTTGTTAATTTTTGCTGTTGCTTTTTTGCTCCTCCTCTCCCCACAATGAATAGGAATGAATATGGCAGCAATTTTCTGCTCACAGCCTGTGTGCTACAAATGCATCACTGTCAAGTCTCCTCTCCAAATTGTCTTCTTTCCCTCAATCATTTGATTGAACACTTCAGCTCTCTAGATTTTTACTACTTGTAACAGAAAATAACTCAGACGCTTGTAATTCAAAGGTGAAAGTATAGTACTAAAAAATCCCAAAACAGACAATAAAGCATCCTCAAAAGCCCCACCATAACCAGACCAGAATGCATGACCTTTTAAGAAATTATGCATGCTTTTTTGCCCTAGTGCTCTAGCTAGTAGGAACAATATGACTTATTACACCACATAGTCAGATTTACAATCAGACCTACAGTGGTTGTACTTTACAATATTTCATTACTGACTCCAAAAATGAAGGCAAGCTATAGGCCCTGACTTTAGGGCTTATACATTTCAGGGAACATCTCAGGGGAAAATGAAAAACCCCACACCTTTATATTAATTTACTCACAAAAAGCATTCAACCTTTCAGCTTCCCTCTTTCCTGACATGATAATACAGTTTATTTACATGAACCCCCAGGCCTCCCTAGCTCTTGCTCGCCAAACTGGTGGCCAGTACAGGCCCTCCAGCCTCCAGCTCCAAGGCCTGGTGTATTTTTTTATTTGCCCATGATTACACATCTCTAATCGTCACATAAAAATTCTTCACACAGTTTCTTCTTGCAGTTTCTTCATACACTCACAAACCAAGCTGACTCTCAGCTTTTCTGCTCTTAAATCTACAAGTGTCATATTCCCCACTACTCCAATAATAATGGAAGTCCCTTCCAACACCAAGTTTCAAACCTTTTTTCCAGAGCTGTCAGTCTCTTGCCTAATCCTGCCATGAACACCTTTAGCACTTTATCTCTAGAGATAAATCGAGGAAGTTTTATTCCTCAGAGTCTGATCTTTAAAAAAGAGATGTTACATTTATAGATCATTTCAGAGGATATAATTATATAAGCACAATTTAATAATTATGAGTCATTGTGGATATGAAAAGAGTAAATCATGTTAAAGAAATCTGGTTACTTTTAAAAATGAAAAATGTTATTAGCCTAGATAAACCAAGAGTCCTGACTTAGCTGGGGTTTTAAAAAGGTTCAGAGGAAAGTCAAAATGATGGATCATTGTTGTCATTAAGAAAGCTTTGTTGTGGATGGAGTAAATCTTTATTAAAACTTTTCTCCCAATATCAAGCACTTGTGACCCAACATTCACATCTGAAAGTCTGTATCCTGAAGTCTGCCTCTTTCCCATCCTTGATGGGTTTGGGTGTTTTAGGGCATCTGGTTTTCCTGTAAGACTGTGATAAGTTCAGTTGACTCCAGATCTGATGCCGTTGCCTGCCTTCAGGTTTGAGCAGTACCAAAGGTATTAATTACTCCCCAGAAAACCAGGGGATTGGGTGGAAAATGGAAAGGCAGCTGCTAAGAAGTGAAGTCTCACAGGATTGTAGATTAATACCAGCAGATTTTCATATTTTATTCAATGGTCTACATAAAGCTGTAATAAGTCAAATCATTAAATTTGCAGATGATACTAAAACAAGCAGAGTATTTTAGACTCAGAGGGATGCAAGAATAATCCTGACATTAACAAAATGGGCTCAGAGGTGAGATAGGAAATTAAATGAGTATTCATTTAATGTAATGAAAATTGACACACTTCAGTAAAAATAATGTTCAGGACACATACTGAGACACAAGTTAAATTATACTAAGGTAATTAATATGTAAAGAGAGAGAAAGTTATGAGCTATTCTTGAATTGCCATTCTTAGTTTTAAACTCTAAGAAGACATGACCCCTGTCCTAAAGAGATAACAGATTGGCACAGACAAAATAACACACTGTCATTTAACACAGTAAGAAAGAGTGTCTTCCAGCACAGTACAGAAAAGAGAAAGAGAGCCCTCTGGACCTGCTAGTCACTAAGATGGCTCAGAAGAGTGACTGTGATGGCCATTGCCACATTTGACTTTTGCTATTCTCTTCACATTTATGTCTGACTAGAGGCTACTTCAAAGCTACACAGAACATTTTAAGAAAAGAATCCTCAGGTATGAAAATAAAAATGTTTGTATTACCAGCTATCTGAATAATATTCAAGAAAATTAAATGCCTTTTTCTAAGAGGAGGCAAAGACATCCCAGCTGGCAAACAAAAAAAACCCCTCAAAATCCCAACCTCTAAAACTCTCTCTTAAGGTTGCTGAAGGAAAAAGATATGAGAATAAATCAAGCAGAAAGCCAGCAAAATGCAGAGGAAAGGGCAAAAAATGGAAAAAACCACAATCAAGAACATAATGAAACAAACCTGTAGGCAAGCTAAAGACAAAGATCCTTTGCCCTAGTTCACACCAGAGAAAAAGCAACCCCATAAACACCATAAGAAGCACCAAAACACTTTTTAAGTATATAATAAAAAGTCTTTAAAAGCCAAAGTTGTTCTTTATTAATAGTACTATAACAGCTTGTTACAACACATACCTCCAGAGTGGGTATTCCATTCCTTTTCATTATACTGGTGAAAAGTCTGAGGAAGACTGAAAAAACTCTACCTCACAATTCCCCCATTGAACCATTTATATTAAGGGCAGCAGGGTGCCCTGCTGTACCTGGTTTAGCCAAATTTCCCTGCCTAGTCTATTAACAGCCCAAATTAACTACAAGCATCTACAAACATGGAGAGACTTAATAGACCTATTGTTTGTTACAATAATTTGAAGAGCAAAATTTCAAGGAAAAATAACAGCAGTGTTAACGGAGGGAAACTGCCAAGGTCATATGATTCATTTATGTAGGAGCTTAGCAACAAAGGAGAGCTGTGAAATACCGTAATAGCAATAAGCCAATGGATTAACACAGCATCAAGCAACATCTTGAAGGAGATCAAAGTAGTAAACAAAATTAAATGCAGCGACAAGAATGAGAATAGAGTGTTCAGTTCTTAGCAGTATGAAAGTGTGAATGAATTGCAAAGGACCCACATCTTACAGCAACATAAACAAGAGGAGGGGGAGAGATGCTAGCTTTACCTCAGTTAAAAAAAACTGAAATAAATTTCTGTTCCTTCTTTAATGGAATATTTTGTTGGTGTCTGTCCTGAATAAAGGACGAGAACTCTGAGTTTTATAAATAATGTTATCCCAAAATACTTAAACAAAAAGTAGAACAGTTACAGGACATAATGAAGTACTTAAGGTTCTACTTAAGATTCCCAGAAAACAAAATGATTCATCTAGGATACGCTGCAGTGTAAAAAAAAAAGAAAAACAGTGACTCATACTGGTAAGCAAGCACTCTGATTGTCTGATTTAAGTTTAGAAAACATAGTTTGATATGTTTGTGAAAGAATTACAGTAAGTGTATCAAAATCAATCAAGTCAGAGGATATGTAAAAAATACACTGTATCGGGAAACATTGCTCCACCCAAATAAAGGATGTAAATGGAATAGAATCTGTTAAAATGTCACAAATTCTGATTAGTAAAGATAAAACCTCATTTAAATATAAACTTACGGGAGAACAAACCGGTTGTGAATGAAGAGCATGCTAGGTGTCAGGATGATGGAATCACACTCAGTAAATATGAGTGCATCATCCATCAGTAACATCTCCTTGCTGCAAGCATCAAATTAAATCTGCAAAACATTTTATCTTGATCACATCTGCTGTTAAATATCAAGGTCTCAGCTTGTATATGAATATATACAAATGATACCATTAAAAAGTCTGATTTAGCAATAATATTTCCTATGCAAATCTCTGTAATGCCTCAAATACAGTAACAAATATATGGAAATAGATTCTTCTTGATAGCAAACGCCAAAATTGTTGGTTCAATCCCTGTATGAGCCATTTACACTCAAGAGCTGGACTAGATGATCCTTGTGGGTCGCTTATAACTCAGAATTTTCTGCAATTCATCTGCGCTTCAGTTACTATAGAAGGTGGAAGATACACAAGATCCGAAATCTTAATTTCCCACTCCTTTTTTGTTGTGTCTCCACTAGCACTCTCCCTCACTCCATCACATCACTCACCCACACAGCTGGGCCTTCAAGGTGTATTCTGCTTTTCTGTTTGCAAGAGATGATAAGAGAGTAAATATCTCTTTCACTTCTTTCTCTCACTTTATACCCTAAGAATGCATGCATTACTCTGTTTAGGACAGGAAGAGCAAGGAACTCTGATACTACAGTCTACTACTGATACTCCTACCAGTCATGTTCGGAAGCAATTCCAAAACATCTACTTTCAAATTTTTATTCTAAATTTATTGATGATTATTTTTCCCCTTGTATTTTAAGGCTTCCTTGCCAATTAGTTTACCAGCTTCTGTTTTTTATTGTTTAATCCCTGAAGACTCAAAGGTTATATGCAAATTGACCTTTTATTCTCTCAGGTTCTGGTGTGCACCCCAGTTGTGTTTTGACTACCTGCTGGCATACGGCAGGAACTTCTCACTCATTCCCTCACTATGACAGATGATTATGCCAGTCTGAAAGCAGTACTCTGTCCTCAATCTAAACAAGAGGAATTCCCTGTTAATTTCAGCTACCATGCAATCAACAGACAGCCTGGGAAAACCAATCGTAATGCCCCTTAGCTTTTGGTTTATTTCTTATAAAGATGACTCCTTTTGCAGTCTTCAAATAGCCCTTTTTGACTGCTTTTACATATAGATGACTGGAACTGTATCTAATATCGTGATAGTATGGAGAGCGTCTCATCAGCATCTTGCAAAAATAGCATTAAGCCTTTTCCCTCTTAACAAGGAATTTCTCATTGCACACCACCTTTTTTCTCAAACCTTTAGAGACCCCTGGAACTAACTAGCAAACCCAGATATTCCTTCTCAATTACACTTAGTCACTTGTGCTTTGAGTTAACAGCAGGTTTTTGTCATAAGCCTTTCAGTGAATGATATTGCTGTTCATATTACTAGAGTGCATTAAATTTCTGTTATTCTATTTATTTAAGATTATAGTATATCCAGATCTGTCTTTCCCAATGTCTTTCAGCTTTATCAGCTAATTTTCATTTCTGCACTCAAACATTCTGTGCCAAGGTAATTAGAGAAAAGTTAAATAATAATAACCCCAAGACTGAGTCTCTAAGAGTCTAATATTAACTCCCAGGGTGTTTTTTATCAGCTTCATCCAAGAAAATTAGAACAGGTGAACTGCATGAGACCAGAATTTCCCTTTTACCTAATTGCTTAGGGAAATTATATGATTTTTGTGTTGAATAGCCCATGAAAGATACTTTTTTTATTCCATAAATTCAAGTATTTTTGAACTCCATAAACATTTTTTGAGTTAATAATATTCTACAATTGTAAAGTTCACAGTTTAATTATGTTGTAGGTGAACTCCATTTTCTTTTGAACCTAACAGCCTATAACTTCATTTGATGTTATTAAATTTTGCAGCATTAAAGGAAGTTAATGAGCATCCCTTTCTACTTGTGATTTTATACACCACAATCATATTACTTTTCCTGAGGGTGAAAAGACCTATTGTATTTAGTAATCTATTTTTTGTTTCCTTACATACTTTAATATTACTGCATTTATCACAATCTCTCTCAAATGTGCAATAATTGTTAAACTATTGATAGATAATAAACTGTTCTTCTCTAAAAAAATCAGTTACCTACCCCATGGAGAAATGGCAGCAATTTAATCTGAAATGACCTCGCTTTTGTTAACCATGCTGTTATTTTATTGTTTCCTATTTACCTGAACATTTTAAATTTTTCTTCAATTCCTAAACACTTCTGAATCCTACTAAGGTCAGATTAATGAGCATCAAATTACTTCAATTATTTTCTCCTTTTATCTAATAGAAGTACAGTATCTGTTGTTCTCCAGGGATGAAAGCATCCTTATTATTTCATTATTTTGGAACACTAAATAATGGGTGCCCAAAGCTGAACTCATTAAGCTTACCTAGTTTTGTTTCCAAGAGTTATTCCCTTTTTATATATTCAAACTCACGAATCGTCCTCATTTTGCTTTCACGTTCTACGTCTTCCTCCTAATTTAAAACGGAAACAAGGCATTCATTTGGATATATAGACATACTCTTTGATTTATTTCCCCATTCCTTTTACAGCTTCTGAGCTCAATGTTTTGCAGCTCTCAATTGATCTTTACTAGTGTAAAGCTTCCTAGGCAAAGTTTTCTTTGCTGATAAGTTCTTCTTTTCAATTCTTTGAGATTTACTCCAAGTACATTTTTAACACAACTAATCATTTAGTTGGGCTTAGATCTTTCCCTGCATATTTGTGTTCTTTATTCTGTTTATATTATTAATAATAATAATAATTTGTTTTTATCTTTCTACAAGCTGTTTAGGTGCCACTGTTTAGGAGGGATCATTCCTTCAAAGAAGTGCCTTTCTACCAGCTTGCATCACCATGGATCCAGTGATGCACCTGAACTAGCATGCTACCCCTAAAGCCTGAACAGTGGGGAAAGTGATGTAGCAAGCATCCAGGTGGCTCTGCACAGAGCTGTTCTCTGTCACAGCTGAGATGAAGGGGGATTTTATTAAGACAGGGCAGGCTTGGCCAGGATATCTCTGTCCTGTGCTCTCAGTACATAATGTTCCAAGGAGCTTATCACCACAGCACTGTGCAAATCGGGCTGGAGCCTTTCTGAGCTTAATACACTCAATTGCATGATAGAAGAGCAGAGGTTTAAATACCTTTTAAGAGTCTGGTTGAGAATAGTCAGGTATATTAGAAGCTCCTGGCCATACCAGAAAACAGATACAGATACATACATAAAATTCCCTTGTGGTGTTCCTATCCCTCTGGTTTTTTGTGATCTTACCTGCTAAGTACCCAGCAGAGATACTAGTGAGTTTTACTCATTTAAATTAAATAAATTTCTCCCTGAATATCTATCTTCAAGCTTAGAGAAAGAAACTTTATGCTTCTAGTATTCAATCCTTATATTCATTTGTGCAACCAACCATCTTGAAAGCACTGATCAGCAGAGAAAAGTGACTCTGAGTGTTTTGCTCACCTGGACTATGTCATGAAAATTGTCCATAAAAGTGAAATGGACACAGTACCAAACCAGCATTATTTTATGTAGCAATATTTGCACAGAAAAGTCACAATATGCTAACTAAACTACTTAATTATTTCCTGTTTTATTCTTTTACAGACAATCTGAAACTACCAAAGAGTATGATAGAATTCCTCTTAAGCAGATGAAAGGTGTGATTAATTTGGATATATTTTCATTATAAAAAGTGTCTTTACAACATTATTAACATTTCATTTCTCCTGCAGGCTCTGTAAAGGCTGAATAAGAATGGAGAACATACCACCAGCTGTAAAAATTGAACACTTCTCATTCAGCAGCAGGAGAAATGGATATGTGATTTATATGAAAACAATAACTGCATTATAAATTGTTTTATGTGGTATATTCTGGGGTTTATGCATAGAAATCTGCAAAACAAGCAGTTCACAAAACAGTAAAGTAATTTGAGGCTTTGTCAAGTACTTTTGCATTAAGATTGAGTCAATTACATTTGCTATTCTAAGATCATACTTCACCTTTTCATTTCATAGTAAGTTCCCTGTCTGACTAGTTCCCTGACTGATGTGTGGGTTTATTATCATAATGGAGTGAACAGGATAGAGCCATGTTGCTACTGGGGAAGACACACCAGAATAAATAAAAGCAAAACCAAATTTTAAGATAGGTGAAAAAATACCAAGAAGTAAAATCCCATTTAAACCTTTGGTTGCTTGAGAAAATAAATTTTCTTTAAAAAACAGAATTAACTGAAATCAAATTATCTGCAAAAAACACAAACCATAATAAAACCCTAGCAAAATCTATAGTTTGAAGCAAGGAGGAAACCTCCTGCTTCTTTTGCAGGGAATTCCTTATCATAATTTTGTAGAATTGAAGAAGCCAGGAAAAAAGGCCCCAAAGTCACAACTTCTAGCAAATGAAAATGAAACTTTCATATGAAGATATTCCTCATGGGCCAGATGTGTATGAAGAGAGGTGGCTTGAGGAAAATGTGCACTTCTCCAGTGTACACTAAGGCACTCTGAGAGTTTTCAGGAGAATAAGGAATAAGCAGAAAGGAAAGGTTCTGAAAGAGTCCTGAGGACTTTCCACAGCACACTCCTTACACATTTCAGATCTCCTAATTTCTCCTAGAGATTTTGTGAGGTAGCATTACTCAGTACTGCCTGCTGTTGACACCAGGGACTGACTGCTAGAGCTGTTTCACTGTGCATACACATTTAAAAACATGTAAATACATCGGGTAATTTAGTGCAATGTAAATCCATTGGCCACACTTACTAATTGTTCATCAGTCTTACACCTCTGGAGAAGTCTAGGAGCCTTATTGTAAGCTCTAAACAGACACAAGCCATATTCTCAGTATAATCCATGAAGATGGCTTGCTTATTCAAAGCAGAGTTCATATCATTCCAAACACTCTGGATGGCTGTGTCCGTTTGACAGCACAGACACCAGGTATCATTGCTCATGAGGAAGGCTTTTTGGTGGCTGGCTGACTGCTACTGTACCCACTCCGTTAGATTTGGTTCTGTTAATACTTGTCAAAGTCTTGCGTAAATCTATAGAGAATTCAATCAAATATTGTATTTGTTTCACTTTGAGGTTATAGCTACAGTTGATGGGTTCCTTCTAAACAAACTTCAGACAGCTGGGGAAGTTTCTAAGTTCACCTATCATCAAAAAAGAGGAAGGCACATTTTTCTTCTTGAATCTGATTTGAAATGCTGCTACATTTTTTCTTTTTTGCATCAGTATTTTCATTCTTGTGTATGTTTTGATGACAATATATACATATGCTTTTGTTTAAACTGAAATTTTTATTGTCCAACAATTTTGCTTTCACTAATACACATTGGGATTTTTTTTTCAAAATATTATTCTTCAAAGCTCCAATAGATGTCACTATCAAAATGTAAAAGAGAGCTGGTTGTGTAATGCAATCAAAGAGAAACACAGCAGGGAAGCCTCACTTGCTGGCCTGCTTCAAACCCCAGCATGAGAGCACAACTCATTAAGCTAGACATCGAAGTGAGCAGCTGCCAGCCATAGAGTGCATGTCTTTTCATTCTTTAAACCCTCACTGTTAGATCAAAACTATCTAATAGTTTCACTAAACATGAAAGTAACACTGAACCTACTGGGTGTTTGGGCTAATAAGAAGTCTCCTGTTAGGTTTTCTGCTCTCTGCCCATTCAGCTTCAAAAAAATGACCTACCTTTTCTTTAGCCCACTTTGCACATTACTGTGCTGTGTTTTACAAATGCTCATTTTTCCTGTTGGCTTGGATCACATCTGGAGTAAGTCTGCTGTGAAGCTTTACTACTGCTTTTGGAATGACATGTCAAAACATGACAGCACTGCTTGAAATGGATAAGTAAAATTTATAAGTAAAATGATTTCAGAACTGTTTGCCCATGCTACAGATAATCTTTAAGCTTTTGTACTAACCAAGAAGATACTTTGTTCTTTTATCTAACCTTTAAGTCTTCGGGAAAAAACCACATACTTTCTGTATCAATATTGGAATCTTTCACTGTTCTGAATGCTGCTCTTTTTTATACTGCTTGAAAGAGGAGGTAAACTCTATGTAACTACTGTGTTATCTGTACTATGTGATGCTGAGATGGATCTACTAGCTCTCCTGCCTTAGAAAATGAGCTAGTTAAAAAATGAAAAAAATTATTTATTTATTTTTAAATAAATAAAAAATGCCTAGCCCCTAATTCTTGGGAACACACCTGGGAATGGGAGGCTTTCCAATTTTAAAAAAAAACTTGTGACTTTTTCTATAAATCTCTGCAAGCTTGTATGGTGAATGTAATTTTGAAAAAGCAGAGTATTTTCACTGGTGCAGGTTTGTCAAGTTTGTCATTGCACCAGGACCCATCCCCAAACTAAATTGTACCACAAGATGTCAGTGCAAACAACTCCCATATTGGTGGCTCCATATGATTTGCTTGTGAACCTTGTTCCAGTTTGAAGTTATTTTGAGCAACAAACATGCCCAAAGGTTGCTAGTCTATTTACAAGCAAATAGCTGAAGGATGAAAGAGAAGAATTGAATACATTGTTGCAGGATGACCTGTCCAGCCTAGATCCCCACTGCTCATGTAGGAAGTCGTCTTGCTTTGTCTAGAATTCTGGACCCGTGCATTAATTCGCAGACACAGACACTTGAACAGTTCTGCTAAAGAGAAGTCTGTGGCTTACAGTCTAGAGAACCTTTGTGTTAGAATACAAATGCCTTGTAAAAAATTTACGCCTGAAGCTACAGAATTTATGATACGCTACTGCACCTACCTTTTAAACCATGTTTTAAAACAATTTGGCTGAGCCACAGTTTAATGAGCTTAGGATGTGAGGGAATTCAATGAGACAAAAAGAAAAAACAACCAAACACAAAGGTCAGCACAGCTACCCACTTTATGTCGTCAGCCAAAGATCAGGCTCTTTTTAGTGAAACACTGTAGGAATAAGACCAAGCTACTGCTTTTCTCTCATCTACCTATTTTCATATTTTTTATTCCAAGACCAGTTTTGATTTGGGATGATGGGAACCTCTAAAAGGTATAAGCATTGGGGCATGCTGAAGACCACTAAGTATGAGCACACACTACAGGTTGCAAGGCTTCTTCCCATCAGAAATGATAAGACCTGAGTACATATAATCTAAAATTAGCTCTTAGGGAACACAGCAAGTGCCTTTTCCATTTGCTTTTTACCTGCTGTTTCTTGTGAGAAGGAGATATTCTTGCCTCTCTTATTAATAGTCTCTGATGTGCTACTGACAGCAGGAAATTTATCTGTGAGACTCTCTTCATGTTAGACTCAGTTCATTAGAGAAAAGTAGACTCCAGATACTCACACATGGTGACTAAGCAGTTTACTTGAGTGACCACCTCCAGAGATTCTGTAAAATGGGAAGACAGAAAGCAACCTTAAACTGTACAGCATCCCTCTTGACTCTTAAAACAATCTTCCATAGGTAATCCATTCGCAGGAGATGATACTAGGGCCCTCAGCCTAGCTAGCTTTCCCCATTTGTGTGCTTTCCCAGCAGGAGGTGTAAGAAAGGCACTGAAACCTTTCAAAGAATCCAGGTGAAAAAAAGCCAAAAGCAGTATTCTCCAATAGCAATTGCAATAGCACAGAAAATCATTAATGGCTTTATAATAATCAGATTTTCTCAAACATCTGGAGTACAGGATTTTAACTAGCCTATAATAGTGAAGGGCCTTGAGGGGAAGCCGTATGAGGAGTGGCTGAGGTCCCTTGGTCTGTTCAGCCTGGAGAAGAGGAGACTGAGGGGAGACCTCACTGCAGTTACAACTTCCTCTTGAGGGGAAGAGGAGGGGCAGGCACTGATCTCTTCTCTCTGGTGTCCATTGACAGGACCCAAGGGAATGGCCTGAAGCTGTGTCAGGGGAGGTTTAGGTTGGATATTAGAAAAAGATTCTTCACCCAGAGGGTGGCTGGGCACTGGAACAGGCTCCCCAGGGAAGTGGTCACAGCACCAAGGCTTACAGAGTTCAAGAAGTGTTTGGGCAAATGGTGTGACTTTTCAGGGCCAGAAGTTGGCTCTGATGATCCTTGTGGATCCCTTCCAACTGAGCATATTCTGCGAGTCTGTGATTCTACACTACCTATAAAGAAAAATAAAATGTCAAGTTCACAATGATCACAGGTATGAAAGCCTGAAAATTTTAGCAGGACTTTTAATTCAGTTAAAAAAATTAACATATCTTCTCCAGACAAGCAAATAAGAAACAGAAACCATGAAAGAAAAATATTTTTCAACATAATTTTAGCTCACTTCTCCTAATCAGAAGCTGTTTCCTAGGTGAACCAAATATAAGAACAAAGCCATGTGGCGTTATTTTTTTGCACCTTTTTAACTTTAGTGTCTGCTGAATATGTAGTCAGTAAAAAACATGAAGGTTATGACTGCAGGTACCCAGAAATGACTGCAGTTACTAGAGATCAGTTACCTTCTGGAAAATACAAATCTTCATCTACATATCCCATTCTGTCAGAATTCAGACATAAATCTCTACATCTTAGAAACTAAACACATATCTGCTAACCAGACAAGCTCAAGGACTCGGGCACTATTAATTCTGTTTCCCTGAGATCTCCTCAACAGGAAAATGGACCTTATAGTTGAATATTTTCCACAGAGTATATTTAGACTACATAACTACATTTTCCATAAGTTCCAGAAAATCTTCCAGAAAAAACAAAAACATCCCAGTGCACATTTTTGGCAAATTTGACTGAGCTCAGACTGTGCAACTGAACCTAAAAAGCTGAATTACTTTTACTTATATTAATAGTATATTGACTAACATTTTATAACCCTTATTAACACTTATCAGTCATCACCACTGTTTCCCTCTAAAATCTGACTAAAAGACATGTGATAATTTCTTCAACATACTTACAAAAATTAACTTCATAGCTACTACTCTGTGTTATACTGCCTACAACTTTGTTTGTGAAATACTGTCTAGAGGAAATACCACCTGAACTTCTGTTCATTCTTAAAATTCAAAAGAAAGAAATTTTTTAAAATACTGGACTTCAGCATCCACTAAGAAAAGTGATTTCTGATGGTGATTCACAACCATTGTATACAACCCTGTATAGTCATCCTGCTAAATGAGAAAATTACAGTAGGAAACGTACTAAATTACTCTCTTTAGTGGATGTATTTATCACAGCTACAATGTCTAGTGGTCTATCTTGCTTAATTTCATTATCTTGAATATAAGTGGAATGGAATCTGACAGGACCATAAAGAAGAGTATTTAGAATATATGCCAAGTCCTCAAATGCACCAGCATACCATTTCATCCTCTTTATTCAAATATTGTTGGAAAAAACACTGATGTTTAGCAGAAGACCCATTTGCTTTGCACTTATCCAAGGCACAGGGTAACAGGAAAAGCACAAAGAAAGCATTATGTATTGTTATTATAACAACAACCATCACCACAAATAGGCCACAGAAGCTCTCTGTAGACCATCTTCTCTGTCATATCTGTTCTTATTAAATTTCTATTTTGAATGACAGTGATTCTGAGCATTCACTTCTGAGCCTGATAGGTTTGTACTTGTGATAGGCTTGTCACTGTCCCTGTGCCAGGGCACACCCCCCTGGCTGCTCCAGCAGACTCTGCTATAACCTGTGCTCCTTTCTTGCTCTGCAAGTTTTGCTGCTTGAGTCCATCTGTGCTTCCCTGCCTGGAAATGCTGAGGAAAGGAGACTGGTCACCTCACCTTGATCAGGCTGCCTGACACGGTACGATGCCCATCTCTGCCAATGCTCAGATGTCTCTCAGCCATACTCAGAGATGAGTTATTTTTCAGGTAGCATCTTAAGAGCTGGTTAATTCCTCAGGAAATATACCACAGGTTTCCATAAAGAAGTGAGAGGAGGAGGAAGCCAGTAGTAGAATACAGCAAGTTTTCATGATCCCATAATACCCAGGGCTATGTTAGCTAAATTCCAACTCTACCACAAGGCTTTCCTGCAAGGAGAAAACCTGGAGAAAATAATACTGAACAACAATCCTTCTCCTGTAGCACAAACCACTGATAATTGTTCTTCGCTAATAAGGCCCTTTACACACATACTACAGGCCAATTATAGGCATGAGACACTCATAGATTTTTCCATGAATAATAGGAATATTGTTAGCAAAGAAAAAAAACCTATTTGAGTATATATCTCGTTACTGGGGATCTGACCTTCAATGACAGACTTTGTTCTCAGAATCTGAGAAACTTGCCTTTAATTGCCTTTTATTTCTTCCACCAATCCCTGATCATCAGGCTTTCCTGTCTTAGACATCACTGTGAAATCCAGTTTATGGTCATAGACAGAAAACTGGGAATACTTGAGGTTTGACAAAAATAAGCACATTGGTACATACCTACACTGCTGCACTATATAACACTTTACCTTCCCTCAAAGTATTTTTTTTGCATTGTGATTAAAAGAAGAGCAAAAATAAAATCTTTGCTTTCAGAATGATTAAAGGTGATGAGTCAGCCATGAGTCATGAGCAGAGAGAAGGTAAAGGGCTGTTAGATCTGAAATCAGAAATGCTGCTACGTGAAGCAAAAGAGTAATGCCATTATGTTCAAATAACAGGCTCATGACCTCAATGCAGACAGACAGCAGCAAAAGACACGATCACACTCAGTAAGTTAGTAAGCTATTCTTTGATCTAAAAATTGTAGTTCAATTGTCTTATGGCATTTTTCCTTCCTGGCAAACATCTAGAATTGTAATTTATGTGCTGGTAAGCACTTGCATTCAAGGTTTGTGGAAAAAATATAACTAGCAGAAAACACCACAAATTCCATAGTCCTTAAAACGTTCCATCATTTTCTTTATTATTTTAATCTCTTTTTAATTAAACATTGCTAATACTGGGCTGTCTGTCTCTGCCACATTAAATGATCCACAAAAACTGTAGTGATACATCCTGAAGCAAAGAGACAATGACAGCTAAAGCATGGTGCTGAAGGAACAAAAAGTAACTACAAGGAATTAATAACAAGGAAACAGAAGAGGGAGTAGAAACTGGGAAAAGGACAGTGCCATGTTAGTGAAATGTAAATAGAAAATGAAAAATTAGAGGAAACGAGGCAAATACAAGTGAAATAAATAAATAGTAGCAATGTATGAGCAGTGTATCATGTTTTTTGAATATTAGAAGAGCCTGTTGACTGATAGGAACAGTAAAGAAAGTAGGTGCCTCTAGGTAAGTATTGGCTCCCATAAAGAAAAAAAAGGAAAAAAAAAGAAAAATATTTGTGTATTTGAAATATGCCACTATGTACCTCCACACATAACAAACCTAAGGAAAGCAGGAGAGGATATTTTGCAAAGATGAATAAACACTAGAGAGAGAAAGAGAAAAATGGGGAGAAAGAATAAAGGAGGAAGCGGTAAAAATATAGCAAGGGGTGGGGTGGAGAGAATTCATTTTGTATCGCTTTTCTGTGCCAAACCATAAACACAAGGACACTCAGCAGTTCATTTTTACTCAATGTTTCCACATTTTTCTGCTGTTTTCCATAGGTGGGGCAAAAAAGACAAAGAACCGAGCCAAGCTTTCCATTGGCCTTGATATTAATATGGAAGTGCTTCTCCAGCATGTGCGATATCTTATTTTAGCTTTATGTTGTGGTTTATACCTGAGTTTGAAATGCGGTATTTTAACACTTGTTTTCTCTATAGAAAGAGAAAATCCTGAAGCCCACAGTACATCTCTTGTTTGCTTTGCCCAAACTGCTGGGGGTGGAAGGCAACACAGCATAGTGTGGTGAGGTCTGCTGAGAGTTACTGAGGGTCAGGGGCCCTCAGAGAGCCAGCTTGTGGCCTGCTTTGTTTGAATTCCAAACTGAATGGCTGGTCAAACACCAGCAGGGAACCAGGAAACCCAGCAAAAATCTGCCTCATAGCCACTGTGTATGCCTGTGCTGGAAACAGAGGTTTTATGGAAAAAGGGTAGACCAAGAATAGTTTTTTCCCATTCAGCTTTAGCAATCCCAAGAGTTTAAAAACCGTGAGTCAAGCCTCATGTAATCACTAGGGTGTTTTAAAAGGGAAAATGGTTTAAAATACTACCCATTAAAATGTTCTTGTTTGCCTTTTAGAGTTTGAACTTTCTATACATCTTGATTTCAGCAGGCAAAAATATTTCTTTATTCACACAATTTCAGGAGACAGAGTTTTAAGAAAAACTTCAACTAATGACAACACAGTTTACATAATAGGCAATGCTTTGAGTATTCTCTTAGAGTTACTATTGCTCTTGATGAACTCCATTGCTGATATTTAGCTTTTTTTTTTTTTTGTCATAAATTAAAGAGCAAATAAGAAAACTCCAAACAACTCTTACCTTTGGTGCCATACAGTTTGGTAGTTTCTAATCACACGACATAAATTCCTGAAAGCTCATAGACATTTCTCTGTAAAAAGGTAGCTTTATAATATCTGATCAACTACCTCCTTTAGGTAATGGTTTAAGTAATGAGGTCCTTAATCTCACAGATCTGAGAGAAAACTGAAGACAGCAAAGACAAGAGAAAGGGTCCTGACTCCTTTATATCTGATAAGTATAGGTTACAATTTTCACTGTCAGCATTTATCCACCAAAGTGCTCTGATTTTATTATACCAGAAAGGATACGATGTTAGCCACTCTCGGGAATAAGCAATCGTGAAACTCTGTTAATCAATGCACTACACCAAAGCTTGAGTCGCAGTAAATATTGCATCATTCTTGTTTTCATACAGGGAATGCTGTGCCCTGATCCTGAGGTCAGCAGCAAGTTTTTCGGTGACTTGAATGGTGCAGAGTCAGGTCTCAAGTGACACAGGATTCAGCTGCTTACTTCTGGGTTTTCAGTAACTTGATATTGCTGTGTACATAGTCCAGGAAAGGCCATGTGTAGGGATGTAACATTACAACAGCTGGTAGGAGCAGGGGAATCACTTTTTAACAGTCTTGATGAAAAAAAAGTTCTGTTTATCCACATTCTTCTCCTAAGGTGTATCATTGGGGAGTTTAATAACAAATAAGACCAAAAGGAAGTCTTACACAATAGTGCAAATTACAAATGTTATTTATGAAATTTCACACTTGGGCATGTGAGGCTAGGCTGTTAGTCTCTAGAATAGTTTTGTTTCTAGAGACCTGAAAGAGTGGTTTGCCAAAAGAAAGATAGTTACTCCTACAATGTGTATTAGGTCTGCATCCATATTTTGTTCACTACTGTCCTCACATAATTCACCTTACTTCACTTGATCCCATCCAACTGTTCAAACCACACAATGTGGTCAAATTCTAAAGAAATAAGTAATGGAATATTAAAAAGTTGAGGGGAGAAGGGTGGCTTATCAAAATATCACTAATACATGCTAGCAATGAGCATTGTTTGCAGTTTGCATTAAATTAATTCAATTAACTTCATGATATATATTAACTGCACATAATTCAATTCAGTGGCCAACTAGTCTCTGAAGTCTCCTGATTACTCCAACCCAGACACCTTTGGGATGATTGTTTCACTTTTTGCTGTGGATATAAAGACAGCATAAACTAGATCCATTGGTGGCGTTAGGTGCCTAAAATATGAAGTACTTTATATTTTTAAAAGTTGTGACAAGCAAGTTGACAGGGACATAGTTACCTACCACATAGCTACTGAAAGAATGGTGCAAAGGTGTTTCTAAGAGCTTCTCCCTGAAACTCTCTTCTTCAAGAAGGGTAAATCCTAGCTTTCAGTCTGTAGCCAAAGGATTGCTTATACATACCCAGGTGATGTTACTGTAAAGCACATGAGTCTTGGACACGAGTCTGTTCAAGCCTTCAGCCAGAAAAGCTGTTCCTCAGACCCTACTGGTCAGTATGCAGCGGAAGAATGTTGTTCGCCTCCTGCACCTTGCATTCAAACAACCTATACACAATGGCAAGTCCCTGGAAATAGGAAATTTGGATCTAAAACCCCAAATTTTTGTTTGGCCTCTGCTTTAATGACTAGGTTGTCCTCATCAGACACATTTTATATTTGCCCTTGAAATCACGTTCCTTTCCTCATGTAAATACATAACATTCATTAGGACAGCTTTAAAATTAATTTAATTTTACTTAGTTCTTCATTGTTCTCCCTCCAAAATCACCACTTTTCAAATGCAGAAAATGTTAAATTTTGTCCTGTTCCTGTCTCTTTGAAGGATTTATTTTGATAGGAAACTGACTTTCGATACGATTCTTTCTTATGTCATATTAAACTGACCATGTATTCATTAAAAATTTGGAAAATATAGGTGCACTAATTCACAGGGCCACATAAGAAGTTTGTGGATTTTCTTGTACTTCTGGAATCAGATTCTGTTATTTTTTAAATAATCTATTAAATAACCTATCATTAAGGTTTCTTGCAACCCACGCATTTTGATGATTCTGTTTTACAATTGAGATGATACTATCACTAGACATTGCAACAATTTTATTTATATAACATTAGTGTGTTTCTGGAAATTTATTGTAAACATCCAATTACATAGACAGTGGCATCTGTTACAGCTAGAGACTGAAAATATGGGTTAATTAAAAGTAGGCTGTGTGTCTGAGATGTCTGTTAGACAACCATTAACATCTTAAAGGAAATTGAAATGGGTAATAAACCAGAACACAAACTCATTTTTAAATCCAGGTATTATTACTAGTTTGAAGCATCTAGGACTGACTTCATTTTTTAGCTACTTGACTTTAAGCACTTCTAAAAGGTTTGGAGCCAAATAAAGAGTTGGATGAGTGTGAGGAAAGAAAAACAACTTAGATCCAGTATTTTTGCCAGTCCTGCTGTTTGGAGACTCCCTCTACCATTTGTATTTAATTATCCTATCTTAGTACAAACCATCTTTCCAACAGCTCCTGAAAGACAAGACGTGCATCTCCCCTGACATCACCCGGCAGGAAATTACCAGAAATTAAGGGCTCAGCCTTGCAAATATTTTGTCTCGTGAGTGAGTGTCAGTGGGATACCCACATGTAAATCCTGGTTTGAACACTATCTAAAGTTGGCAAGGCAGGTGTATTCCGTAAATAACTCAGCCTAAACTGCATGTCTGCATTACGCAACACATACATCAGCCAATTTTATTGAAGATGTTTCAGCTCATACTAGGTCGAGTTATTTTATCATGCTGTTCTTAATCATTTTCTTGCCTCAACTACTCATCCTCATGTAGCCGTATGTTACGAACACTGAACTGGGCATGACATGGAGATTCCAGTGTATTTCAATCATTACAGAAAAAAATGACATTCACATATGTTTATGTTTAGCCTCAATAAGAAGACAGTCAATCACTTTATACCAGGTTACATCAGATATGATTTTAATTATTCCTCTTGTGAAAAATACTTTTCACATATTATTACTGACAAAATCACTGCAAAAATCAAATTAGTTTTACATGGTTTCTAAGAATTTGTAATCCTATGAATGTAAAAATCTATGCTGTGAATGAATATTTGATTTAAATTGGGGAGAAATTAAATATTTCTCTAAAAAAATCAAATAAAAATGAATATACCCCCGTAGGAATCTTTCAAACCTCCAAACAAAAATCATAAATCTCTCGTATCATAAGTGAACTGATTGCAATTCAGCATGATTCATGATTGATTAATTCCAAGGAACGTAGATGGTTATTCTAAAGTGCTGTTTCCATATTTAGGGTGATGTTAGATCTGCTCTTTCAGTGGTGTTTATCTTTGAATGAAGTGATCCGCTTCATAATTTGGATTCCCCAGAACGCAGCACAGAGGGAAAACAAGACCTACAACACAGAATTTAGAATGAGAATGAGAAACATTATATGAGGTTTGTGTGGTTGTTTTGTTTTTGTTTAGTTCTATTGATCTGTAAATATAATGAATAGGTGAAAACAGAAGAGTAAAAAAAAAAAATACAAGAATTCTAGGTACATGATAAATTCACTTTAGAAATATATGCTTTCTTTTTTCTACTACTCCTTTTTGTGGAAATTCCTGTTGAATTTTGACAAATGGTCCGAAGAATGCTAACACTGTAAGTTGCATGATAGGGTATGAATAAGCTTAAACAGGATCTACAGCAAAAGAAATGTTCCAACTGCAGTACAATAGATCAGTGCTTATTCCTCAACCTGCTGTTTATGATGAGATATAAGGTAGATTGAAAACAACTTAAAAGCGCAATATTCTTAATCTTGTCCTTGGCCCTGTGCAATTTTATTTTTTTTATTTGGGGATTTAATGAGAGATCTAATAAATTTTTTTCAAAATTTTATTTGCTGAAAACTGTGTTAGGATGAGTAAGAAAAATTTCAGAGTATAGTCTAAATCAGGTAATAGTTCTGTCTAGAACCCACGATGGAACAAGGTAAAATGTGGATGCACATGTGTGCATGTGGTATTTTTTATTTAAAAATTTCTGAAATAAACCTTTGTCTTTCACATAGAAAAATTTCTCTAACTTGGAAAATTGCAAAATTAAGGCAATTGTTATTGGTTACTGAAGTAAGTGAATTTTTTTTCTGTGAGTAAAACAAAACATTTTGTTTATGTTGAAAGATATTTTAATCCTGTCATTTTTTGTTTGATAGAAGAAACAGAAAATTCTGACAAGAAATTTTTGAGTCAAGTTGAAATAATTCTTTTTTTCAGGTCAATCTGCAATCCAAAGGTGCTGACTAGGAGAGCTCTAATTTTAACATTAATATAATTTAACATTCAGTATTTAATAATGCATGGCCCAAAGTTCTACTTCTGTCTTCATCTACACAGTCTCTCACCAAACTACATGGGATCAGAATATCCAACATAAATAATAAATTACCATAATACCCAAAAGGTACTAATTTTTCACTCAGTGAAGGCAGTGTCTGCTCTGATCCCTCTCACACTCTGTTTGAGACAGGTACAGGCTTCATGCAATGTGTACGTTAGGTGTATGCTATGCATGCTTAGTAGCACAAGATGAAAACAGCACACCATAGGAGTAAGTAGAATTCAAATAAAATAAAATTAAACACCCCCAAATATAATTCAATTCTTATGAATTTCAATTATTTTCATTGAAGGCTTTAATTCTACTTGAGCAGAGATAGGCTGTCTACTGTGTTTAAAACCTCTGATGATGCTGTTGGTGCTGTAGTTGTGGTCCTATTTGTAAGAAAGTCTCATAAAATGCTTGCCAAAAGATTTTTTGTAACAGTTTCAGACTTTAGGTATGAAAGATTTAACTTCTTTTTACTTTCTTGCCTTATCACAAATACCTAGTAAACCTGTACAGGTCTATTTTTACAGCTATGGAAAGGAAAGTCTTTTTAAGCAGTACTGCAATCACACAGTCTGCTTGTTTTGTGAGATATTTCTATGCTGAGATGCTCTGCAGAAGAAATCTAACTACAAATAACTCTCTGTATTTCTGATTTGGCTGTTATGCAATTGAGATGAGTGTAAATCATGATGTACATAAAACAATGACTTACACATAACATGCTCTTACTGTGGAAAAATTCCTTGACATGCTATCTCCAGAAACAGAACTTATCCACTTCTCATAATTAGTACTTCTTTGACACATTAATAAACTTCTTTCATTCCTCACCTCAGAAATTTCACTCCTATTCCTGGAAGATGCATTAAATATAGAACTATTTCATTTTCAGAAGCACATTTAATGACTGAGGTGTAAGGCATTCGTAGGGGATTAATGACTGTTGGGAGATGATGATGATCACCTGAAGAAGCACAGCCATGGGCCATTAAGCCCCAGGAAATGTGCTCAGCTAAAGATGGTTACTGCTATTATAGCCTGAAAATGAACAAAATATCTCAGGTGAATTTCCCTTTTTAAAATGAAGTGATGCAGTTTCTTCTTTGTTAATTAAATTCTTTATTGTGAATTTCCTGAAGCATGCAATCAATGCTTGTGGGGGAGGACTTCGAATTGCAGTTATTACATCCAGAATGGAAAACCACATACTGCACACTGTGGATCTGCAAAACTAGTTTGGCTTCACAATTGTACAAAAGTATTGATTCACTGCCTATCAACGTCAAGACTGCCAGTACTTGATGGAAATAACGCATTCAGGAAACAATAATGCTGCAAGGTTCTGGGGAGCGGGGGGGTTAAGAAAAACCCAAACATCAGGATTAAAAATTAAGGGGCCACATCCTCGCTTGCATGAGAGCAGTTCTGGCTGTCTCTACTGCCGTGACACTGACCTGCCCTGAACAGAGCCAGCTGTATGGGGCTACCAAGCAGAAACTTGCTCTGTAGGTTGGAATTCAGTTTCTTTTGATTGCTGCTACATATTTTGGAGTTACAAGGCTTGACCCCCTTGAATGAATTGTGCAATCAGGTGATGTCAGGAATGGAAAGCTGAGACGATACGTGCCAGAACTCTGAGCAGACAATAGTGTGGGCAGCAGGAAGCAGCCAAAGAGCATTCCACCAGGCAAGCTGAACTATAGTTGACCAGTATTTTTCTAATGCCCTTGGGAAAACATACTTCCTGAATCCTATGTGCAGATATTTTGTATTTTCTACTCAACACTCTCACATGCTAACAGGTTAGGTTTTTTTTTTGGTTGTTTGGTTTTGGGTTATTTCACTTTCTAAATTATTGTCACAGAAATTCTCACTCCTTCTTATATTGTCCAAACCCACTAATATTTTTCCTTTGATAAAAATATTCACATATTGGTTTCATATTTCAGCCAGTTTTGAAATAAAAAGAGAGAATTAAGTAGTATACCTTTTTCTTTTTTACACTGAAGAAAGTTCCCCCAAAAACAATATGACATAAGAACAATAGTTTCACTTCTGTCTTAAAGTGAAAAATTACTGTGGACAGTAGTCATATATGGAACAAGCCTAAGAGCAGAATTTCTCACAACTCTATATTTAGCCAAGTTAAATGCAAACTTTTTGTCACCTTAATATAAGCACTTGTTACATTTACCTGTTCAAGTAACTACAGATTAATTATAGATTGTCCTTTAGACTGCTGGAAGAGTACAAATATTTATATTACCTCCTTTCCTACAGTCTATTTCCATACAGCCGTTGTTCTCTCCCTGACTAGGTCTACAAATAACATTATTCACAAGAACAAAGATGTCTTAACTAATGGATTGACTGCAGGACTGAGTCTGCTCCTCACAGGAAATTCCCACTGGAGCAATTGAAGTTTATTAGCCTGTAAAGTACTTTAAAATCATAAGCTAAATTCAGGCACCCACTTCTGCATGATTAGCTTTGTTGCTGAACACTAATGTTATTTTCTGCCATTTTCATTTTGGTAATGTCTTTGTATATCTGAGATGCCTAGACATGTTGTCTTTCCTCCTGCAGATTTCATCTGGATAGAATTAGAAGGGTTTAGACGTTGGTCTAAAAATGTAGACAAATGTCCAAAGATAGTCCTGCTTTAAGGAGGGGGAAGAGTCTCGAGCCACACCACCTCAGATCCTTTCCAACCTAAATCATTCAATGATTTTCTGACATTTTGCAGATTCTGCCCAGGCATGTTCACTCCGAATTTTGCTGCAGGGACAATCTGCAACTGTTATTAGCAACTTCTGGGGTACAACACCATATGAATGGGCATGTTCATTATATTGAATTCTCTGAACACCTCTGTGCTGGATAATATATTCTTAGCTCTGAAGAGGGCTCAGTAGGATCAGCACATCCATATAATTCATTAAGTTTGCTGTTCACATCATAGAGTGGACCTGGTACTGGCAAATACGATAAACAATTAGTCTTCTCAATGTGATGTTAAGAATTGTCAATGTGATGTTAGAGCAGTTGAACAGATACTACAAAAAAAACATTACTAAGACTCTTTTTATATTCTTTATATACAAATTTGGACATGGCTTCTTCACAGGCACAAGACATAATTTCATACCATCAATAGTAATGACAGTGTGAGTTTTAGACTTTGTCTGAGAAGGCTGTGTCTGGGTAATGTCACTGGCCTTTCCAACTAAGGATGGAGATCACAAACCGACACAAAGGTTAAAAAATTGTTAATATCAATAACGAAATGGTTGAACAAACTAGTCCAGATTTCACAAGCACCCAAATGATGCATTTTTCACAAATGCCATTTTTTTCCCCCCCTTTCTCTACAGAGGACTGTTACAGGTGCTGAAATGCAGAGAGACAGAAAATTTGTCTCAGAAGGCAGGAAAGAGGTTTACTATTTCTGGAAGTCAGGATTTGGATAACAAATGTGGATCTTTATTCTCAGTACAACGTTTGGAGATGAACAGTCTGAGGCTAGTAGAGAAATGCCATAAAATTAACAGCAAATCCGGAAATCACTAATCTTGTACACTGCACAGTTCAAGAAGATTGCACTATTAAAAAAGTTGTAATAATTATAGATGGAAAGGGAAACTAGGAAACAGGAAGGTTCCTCCTCTGTGTGATGACTACCTTATACTTGGAAATATATGCAGAAGAAAGTGGGAAGCTGATTTTTCTTTTTTTTTTTTTGAAGGAACTGTGGACACAAGGGAACAGGGACAACTACAATAACAGTGGCTTCACAGCTTATGTTATAGATGTCTTTGAAAGCAGCAGATGTCTGGAAATTCCCCATAAGGGTTCATGACACACATTCAGACTACTGGTGCAGCAGGTCTCACAGATCCAGCATGCCCCTGACCTAGAACAAAGTATTTGATGTCCCTGCTCAGTGCAGGGAAGGTGGAACCAGACTATCTTTAAAGGTCTCTTCCAAGCCTAACTATTCTATGACTCTATGATTAAGAAAATGTTGGCACACACAAGATTTAGCAAAGTATCTTCAACACCCTCAAAGCATATTGATAGTTCACTCACAATGGTTTCCTCTTTTATGACAGATCTCATTGGCTTTATGCTTCACTATTAACAAATAATGAGAAAACAATAGGGAAGAGATATATACATCTCCTTTTTATTCTGTTAAATGTTTTAAACATTCCTTCTTTTATTAAAATACAGTCTGAGACTCTAAAGCTAGATAATGCATGAAAACATAGGCTGCAAAAGCCCACATACCTTAAAAGGCTTATATTACCTACCCAGGAAAGACAAAGAAAGATCTGGAGAAAGAATATCTATTTCACAGCTGGACACATCCCCAGTACGAAATCAAGTGCACTGCAGAGATGCCTGAGCTAGCAAGCACATAAGCTGCTAAATCTCAGCACAGCACCAGCTTGACTCTCTCTTTCCTGGCATTGCACACAAGCTAGTAAGTCACATTCCTCAGTTAAATACGTGGGGATTTTTACACAGGCAGTGCTATTGCAGTTATATTTAGACCTAAAATGGCTTATGTGCAAGCAGCATGTTATCTGGCATCATGTCCTTCACTCAGGAGAAACCAGCCCACTGCCTCTCAAATCACTTGCATAGATAAATGTATCCTATTGAACTGTTACCTATGAAATACCTTCTCTCTTGAGTCACAGAATAACTCGCAACCTAAGCACTAGGATTAGGAAGATTTTACCTCATTCCCCAAAAGACAAAAAAAGTTACTGCAGTGGGAAGCTTTGCTGTCAGTCATATGAATAGGAATTCCAAAATATGTTAATAATTATTAAATCTTCACCTTGTGATGAGCTAATGCAAGCTGGAGACAGTATCAACATCCTACTCGTTAACATGTATATAAACTCTGCATCTCTTCAGTATAAAATTTGTCTTATTTTATTGAAACATCTGAGAATACTTTCCACAGTGTTACCTAATTCCATCTATAAATTTCTAGATCATCCTAAAATGTTTATCTATTTCAAGTTGACCTCAAAGTAAAACCCCGTTAAACAGAAAAATCCTTTTGATCATTTAAAAACAGTTAAAAATAACTTCTGACCCAAGCTTGTTTCACTGTTTTGCAACTAATTTCCAAAAGAAGAAATTTAGTGTTTAGAAATTATCAATCATCATCTGAGCTTAAAGATCTTGTAAAACATGTGAACAAAATTTACAGTTTGTTACACATTCTAGAGTATAACAGTATTTTAGAGTTTCTTTCATACTGCTTTAGTTTTATTTCTGACAAAACAGTTCTGAAAAACAAGTTCAAAGATCAACAGTTTCAGAAGACCTTAATTCTGAATGTCACCTTTTGTATTTTAAAAGTTATGAATTTTTTCAGCCTCAATTTAACTCCAAATCTGAGAAACAAGAGCCATGGAAATTGTCTCAATTATTATATGATAAATCAACAAGTAAAAATAAGGGTTTCAGAAAAGTTTACAAAACTGATGGCAGAGAAGATGAAAAACTTAACCAGTAAACTATACCAAGTTTAATCTGTTGCAGGCTAACGGGCCAGATGAGATTGAGAGAGTTACTAATAGTCGTTCATCGCAGAAATGAAATATTTGAGATAGTCCTGCCTCATTTTGGCTAAAGTTGTTGAGTTTATTATCTTAAACATTTAAACAGGATTTGTATCCATTGAGATGAAACATCTAATTTACTTTTATCCCTGTCAGAAGTTGCAGCATAATTGCATACACCCCACTGCATCACTTCTAGCTCAAACACAACTTGGAGGGTAAAACAGACATCTGCGAAGAAGAATTTCACTTCACTAGATATTATTTAATTTATATGTAAAGAACAGTTTAATCTTCCTTATTCAAAAAAATATGAAGCTCATTTTACTTTAACTGATAGATTACTACACAGATCTTATGTTTTATCAAATTCATATCGTTCTCTTAGGCTTAAAGAATTGAATGCTTTTAAATTCAGTATTCTAAGTGAGAAAGGCTGTACATATATATAAGAGTAAGGGTATATTTTTTATACAGTCATGGCTTTAAGAAATGTTTAGGTACCATACTGATTAATCCCGCATTGAATAAAGTTTTACTTAAAAGATGGGACAAATTCATTTACAGGATCATTGCAGAAGGGAGGTCTCCTTTATGCCTTCATCCTTGTTTGAAAATACAGGAAAATTACAGCTACAGAAAAAAAAAAAAGTAGTTTGAACATGGAAGAAAAATTGCTAAACATAACATTTCAGAATTAGGACAGGATAGTACCTGGCTGTGTAATATTTTCCAAAGAAGCATCTACAGAGATAATTCAATAGATAATTCAATCTCTTCAATCCTTTCATTTTTATTTCAGTTTAACACAATCCTATACTGAAGTAATTCAGTGTCCAATCTCTCCGTCATTAGCAGACATAAAATATTCTATATGCATGTTTCTATATGGATGCCTGCATTTCACAGTGTGGCTGTACTGCCTGCAGGTGGTGAAGAGAACCAAGAGCGCTCTGTCAGCCTGGAAAGCTCTGACAAAGGTGCTGCAAAGTGATCTCCAGTCACTGGTATACTAAATATCCTCTTGAGAGAAGGTTGACTAGCTATGAGCTCCAAAATGGAAATTTTTCCATTGTGCATGGGGAAAAAATATTAAAAAAGTAATCCCAACCTTTAATTATAACCCACAGACATTAGATCACTGACGGGAAAAACTTTGCTGCAGATGTTGAAAAGACATGATGGGGGAAAGCTGGCTACTGTGACTAATGGCAGACGTGAAAGAAAGGATTAAGAATGTGCAGAGAGGGATAAAACAATTGAGTGACAAGCAGAAGGGATTTCCAGTACAGTGAACAAACACCAGAAAAGTATTCAAGACAGACAGTGGAAGATCAAGTCTAAAAGTCACTCTAGATGAAGATTGCTCTAAAGCCAACATGTTGTAAGAAGAAATTAATCCTTTAATTGAAAAATGGAGAACACAGAAGGCTGTTCTCAGCATCAAAAAAATCAAACCAAACCAACCAACCAAAATACCCCCAATTTCTGAATGAAGCGGGTCATTAATAACATAAAGGAAAAATCTTGCCATAGAAGATGCATGTCCCAGTTAAAGATAGAACACAGCCATCCAGCTCACCAACCCTCTTTTGAGGCCAAAGGCAGTAAAATGTGACTGTTTTTAAGTTCAAGGAGAAGAAAAATTTGCTGAGGTCGATCCAGCCCTCTGTCCATCCCTTTACATGGAAAAGTAGATATCCTGGCTGTTGGTGTCTCTCTTCTCTGCTCTCAAGACTCTTCCTGTGTTGTGGTTTGTTGCTCCTATTCTTGTCTGGGGAAACTCCCGTTCATTCCGAATACTCATCATCTTTCAATTATATAAAAGAAGTTCTTATTGACATTAACCACAGATGTATTCAAATGAGCTAACTTGTTCATATTCCCACTTATTATGTCAAGCGAATATAGTTGTACTGTTTAATTAGGTTAGAGAAAAAAAACTTAATGGAAGTAATCTGTGACTTTTTACTAGGAAAACTAGGGGACTATGGTCCAAATAAAACTTCTGTATGGAGGGTGCAGAACTGAGTCGGAGAAGAAACATCCAGAAAGGAAGAATCAAAGATTGTATCACAAAATGAAAGAGAAATCAGAATTTTGATGAAAAAGCGGGCATCTATAACATTCCTAAAATATATTAAAAAATTTAAAAAAAGAAATATCTCTCTTTTCCTGGAATATGTGAGATTCATAATAGTTTTTTAAAAATCTGGAGATGCTGAAGAAAACATGTAACTGAGTAGAGATGGCAGATACTAGAGAGAAACCAAATATCCTGTGAAGAAAAATCATTAAGGAGAAGTACATCAGAAAAAAATTGGAGTTAGAGTAGTTCACAAACAAAACGTGTCTCAAACAGTGCTGATACAAAAAGATGTCAGTATCAATGTGAAAGATTTTACAGAAGCATTTATACATAACTATTGTATAATATACAATATATATATGAGTACATATATATATAATGTATATATATGAGCTATATAAAAGAAGCATTTAATGTATTGATCAAGGCTACTGAAAGGTGGTAAAGTCTTCAAGGAAAGCATAGATAAGCTGGATATAGTCATGAAGTAGACTACAAGAATTATAAAAAGTTTAGAAGAGAGGACCTGTAGGAAAGCTTGAAGCAATTCTGCTGTGTATTCTTGAGAAAACAAACAAACAAACAAAAATACCCAGGAGGGGAATAAGATCAATCTTTTGACATTTAAAAGACTAATACAAAAAGAAAAGATGATAAGCTAGTGCTTAGGGTAATGGAAACAAAACCAAAATCTTTTCTAACTAAAAATTTCGTTAGATAGCGGAGGGCTGTGAGGATGGTGTAGCATTGGAATCAGCTATGTAAGGAAGCTGGTCTGTATGTAAATGGTTAGACAGGCATGTGTCTATTGTGTAGCAGTACTTGATCCTTCTCCAGTGCAGCACCTCTGCCAGTCTGGTATTTCTGTTTATTCACAATGAATACAAAAGCACTCTCCACCTCTAAATAACTTCTCCCCAGATCTACTTTGCCAACAGTGGTTAATAAAGATATGACTGCTTAGCACCGGGAGCAATCACAACTTAGCAACTATTCCTTTTGCAATAACCAACCTTGCACAAGACTTCACTGATTTCAGTCTCGGATGTGGCTGTCATCTTAGTAAAAGTATGAAAAGCAGAATCTGATGCTTCTTTTTTTTCCCTCCAGTTTCTGGCATTGAATGAGGCAGAACCTGCTTCCCATCAGAGAAGTCATAGGACTATTACATTTAGAGATCAGCTTGCATTGCCTCTTCAGACAAGAGCTGCAAAGGCTCATGGTAGAAGCATGAGCTAATTTGCTCCTATTTTACACTCAGCATAGTCTACACTAAAGCCATGGGACTGCATAGTAAAAATCATTTGCCTTTAAGACTGAATGAGGAATCAAGTAGTTATGGTAAAAGCCTGGGACACTGGGCTATTCAATCTGCATTCTTTGCCATAGATTATGCAGCATAGAGCAAGACATTTAGTCTTTGTAGTTTCTTAGCTGCAAAACAGGCAATGACTCTGTTTCGCAAAAAAATAATTACTTTCCAAACCCTGTTTTACTAAAATCCGGCATAGTTTCATTTACTACAGTAATTTCTGAGAAGACAAAAGCCTTTCAAAAAGGCATGGATTTGGCCCTCTGTGGTTTTTTTTTTTTCTCAGACAACCCTCATATCAATAATTATGCATCCTTTTTTGTTTTTTTTTAATCTCAACAATAATGTACTTGGATAAACACAACAGGCTTCCTTAAAAATCAGATAATTGCATGCATTTCCTATGTCGCTCCAGCTATTGAGCAATCTTAGTTCCATAAATCATGGCACTGACCACATGAAGAGCTAAAAATGGTGTGAGAATTTGTTTCTGTCTCATGATTGTATCAGTTTTAAAAAGTCACAAATCACAATAATATGAACAATGGCAGAATGCTGGAGAAAATACCGATCCAGGCTTCAGTTTTATAGCAACATATCCTTTTCTAATTCTAAGTTTTTTGGTTGGGTTTTTGTTTTGGCTTTTTTCCCCCCCTACATTGAACCCTGCATTAAAAAGAATGTTGTGCCCTAAATATGCTCGTCTTGGAAAGGCTACTTGGTATTGTTGTATTTGTATGTCAAAGGGAGGACTGAAGTCTCAACAATTGTTAACCTCTCCCATGGTGAGCTAATAAAAGGTCAGAGACCCACATGTGGCTTGCAGCCTGAGGAATTTCTCTCAATGTTCTGCCAGGGATGGGACTGCCTGAATGATTCCTCTCATAAGTTTTAAGCCATAAACTGCATCCTACTTGGCTTGCTGTGCCAAAACTGGACCCAAGGGTATCCAGAGTCTTTGCTGATGGGAAAAAATGAGTGCTTCCTATGGAAGCCACAGCTGTTTTCCTGAGAGAGAGAGCACAGATGCTCAAATATTTCTCTACTTTCCATTTCTGACTACCTGTTCTGGCAGCAGTTTCAAGAAAGGGGAAGGACAGAGGCAGGCATCCAGCTGCTTTCAATAAACCTTGGCAGCACAGGTAGTGAATGCCTAAACACTAAAAATGTTCACAACCAATTTTTTTCTGGATTTCAAACTATAAAAAGGTGAAAGCATGCACTAGTGCTCCCCATCTTCCCATTTTGAGCAGAAATTTAGTGATCAGGATAATAACCCCAGTTATGAAAGCAGAGACTATTTACTTTTGAAAAGATATCACTCACAGAAGTGTGCATTTGTATGGATATGAATATACATACATAGACATTCAAGAAGATATATAAAATACATATATCCTATGCATTTTCTAGAAGGATTTGTGTCTTCCATCAGACAGTAGGCTGACTGTCATAATATGGATTTGATCTTGCATTTCGGGGCCATAGTTACCCCAGTGTAACTTTGAAGTCAAAGAAAACACTTATGCAAAGTTATATTATATATCGATTTGACCCAGAATTGTATTTCCATCAGCTAAATTACATTAGGATGTGGCTTATGACACTGTTTAGTAACTGTTTAGTATTCATTCATACCTGCCATTTTTTTGCCTATACGTACTGATATCCAAAGATCCTTTCATAGACATACTTGATCAAAAGTCTATGTTTCTGTTCAGGACAGGTTATACAGCTGATTTGAAGCTTTTATATTGGCACTGTTCAACACATTTCTCCAGTTTTACCTTTTGAAGTATTACTTAAGTATTTCTTAAATGGGATTAATTAGCCCTGTTAAAACACAGTAAATAAATGTAAGTGAAAAGTGAATAGCAGATAGATACAGCTGGTAAGTAAACAGCAGAACAGCATATATGTAAGACTGCAACCCCCCTGGATTTAATGGTTATTCATTGCTCAATTAATCAGCAGAAGCACTCTCAGTTAAGCTTACAGCTCACTGGTTTATTTGCTTATTTCAAGGACATCTCTGTCCATCTCATTCATAGCTGCACCTGTTTGCAACCTGCAGTCAGTGCCTGCCTCTTCTGTCACAGCCTTTTTTCCTATGAAATGAGAAAACATCTGTCTATCAACAAGGGAAGCAAGCAGATGAACACTGATGTCTGCAAAATCGTTGGGAAAGTGCTCTGGGAAAGAGTACCTCTATAAATGTGGTAATTTTCCCAACAGACAATCAAAAGGGCATTCTCCCCACAAGACATCTTAATGATGTTCACTTCAAGACTCACATCAGGCTGCTTGAGCAGCCACTGACCACTCTTCCTCAGGGCAATCCCTCTCCACCCAATTGTTCATCAAGACCTTTCATTTACATCCAATCCCCCAAATTTTTTTGGTTTTATGTACTGATTGCTACCTAGACACCAGACACCTTTTTCTACATCAGCTCAGTGATCAAACTACATTACCAATGTTATTGCACTAAAAGCCAAGCTGCTCTCCCAACCAGTACATTCCCGAGACAGAGCAAAATCTTTGGCCTGACAGTTCCCACAAAGGTACTGTGGAGTGTCTGAGCATTCCTTCAAACCAGAGAAGCTTTAAAGCTGGTGAAGGCAAGTCCAATGTGGAAGATAAAATATTTCTAAAGCATAAGGATAAGAAGTTAGATCTGCTCTAGGTGGTGATCTCATAGCTCAGCCATGTAGGCTACTGCTCCCCTTTTAGAAACCACCAGCAAGATAGACAATGTATGAATCCTTCCAGGAAAAAACAAGAGGAAGAAAGTGGTTTTACTTGACCAAACCATGAAAAATCAGCAAGTCAATCAAGCAAGAGCTTTTAAGAAAGTCACAAATTCAGAAAAAGAACTACTGTATCTAAGCCACACCTTGCCTAAAACTCTTCGAACAGAGAAAGGTGTTACGGGAATTTTGCTGCCTGTATTATACACTAGAGTTTGATTCTACCATGTCTCATTTACTCCTTTGCAACTCATGTATTGCACTTCCCAAAGAATCAGTGCCTGACCTGTCTGCTTTCTTGTCCCATTATTTGTAAAATAGAAACTAATACTCTAGCAGCTAAAAAGTGAGCAATCCTCCCTTTTTTCTCCAAACTAATTAACAGAGGTATTTAAAAATGTTAGGTGTCTACCCAAGATAAAGTGTCCCTTTGGGATAACAAGAATCAATCCCTACCTTTTTAAATGTAAGAATGTAACCATTTTCAATTGTTCATTAAGAATCAAAGAGGTTTTTCTGATGACTAAATAATCTAATAGTATGTTTATCTCTAGTTTTAGTTTAATTATTTGAAATATTTTTAATATTTATTGAAATTATCCCATTTTTAGATCCTTCAAGCTCTCTCAGAATAGAAGCTTTTTGCAGTTATACATCAGCCATATCATTCTTTCAGCAGTACTATAAAAACCCACTGCTTTTTCTATTTTGTGTAAGCCTGCATACTTAACTACTGAATCATACAGAAATATGCAAAATAAGTGTATTATCATTATAATCATTAGAGCAAGTAAGTGAAAGGAAACATGATTACATAAGTGTAGACACAGTTCTGACAATTCATATATGCATATATATGATATAGGAACTAATCTTACAACCCTTACTCACAAAATAATGTTACTGAAGTCTATAGGAGGACACACTTTAAAAACACAGCATTAAGCCTGAAAGCCTGAAAGAAATCCACTGTTTTTTTCAGCTATGAGAACAAATATTACACCATAAAAAAAAAAATGTCCAAATGAGGAAAATAGCTCAGCAACAAGATAATCTTATAGAATAATTATAGGCACATCTGTAGTGATGACAGATAATAGAACCTGAGGAGAGGCTATTACAGACAACTTGGAATATGGCATTGAGTCTTATGATTGTTAAAGAAAATACTGTCAGATACCATAAGATTAGTCTGTATCTAAAGGGATTTACTACTGATACCATAATGACACCATCAGAGAACAGATTTTTGAATAAAGGAGACACTAACTTGTTAAAAAAGTTACTTAAAAGCACCTCCACCTGCCTCTAACCAGAGTAAAAGAAATGAATGAGCTACCTATAGATTCAAAAAAGCTTATTGCAGTCTACAGTTTTATGTAAATGCATTTAGGAACAGAGACAAAAGTGAAGAAGAACCAAACAAGTCTGAACACAGACACTGTATTTTTGAATAGACAACCATGAGTTCTTCATTAAATAAACCTACAAAATTATCTAATTTAGATCCTAACTAGAAGCTTTCTGTGGGACTTTCTCACAGATCCACAGATTAAGAACTGGATCAATTTGCATTACTGTGCTCATCAGGCTATGAGCCATGCTAAAATACTGAGCAACTGGAGCATGAGGAGTGACTTCTCTGCATCCACACAGGGTGAGAGCTGGAGTATCTTCCAAAAGGCTGCAACAATGGTAAAGGCCACTTTCTGATGGTATTAGGTTTCCAAAACAGGCCTTGAATGGGCTTACTGTATAGTTGTTCTCCCCCACACATTCATAACAAGAACATGTAATAACTGAAAAGCGAAAAATTTATTCTTCATAGTTTTGTAATTTTGCTGAGTGGTTTGTCAGTCTTAGGAAATCCAAGTCTGTTGATTCCAATGTGAATTTATACTCAGTAAGGAAATATAATTGTCTGGAAAATGTGACATAGAAAGAAGTAGCATTTATTTATATATCTTTAATATAGCTGACCAATTTTAGAGTAAAAACACATATGCAAAACCAATTAGACCTATATTAATGATTTTATCTCCATAAACCCAAATTCTCTTTATGAAGCACTGTACGGGAACATAATTTAAAAAACAAATCAAATGAGAGTTCCATTCTGATGATGTAAAATCTTAACCAGGGAATTGTGCAGAATGTGTGGTTAATTAAAAATGAAATAAAATTTTAGTATGACACATATATCTGGATTTAGGAAATAATGGTAAAGACATACATATCTATCATTACTCTGTCAAAATGCACTGAGACTCATGCGGGATTGATGAAATTGAAGCCTATTACCAACATGAGGGGAGGAAGAACTTATCAACCTAAAAGATCTAACTCTGGATTTGAGTTTGCTTTCTTGGGTTTTTTTCATTTAAAAAAAAAAAAAAAAGCAGTTGAAAATTATTTATCTCCATAAAAATCTTTGCTATGTTTGTATAAAGTATGTTTAGATTTACAAAAAATAATTCAATTCAATACATTTCATCCCTTTTGCTATACAAAAATTCTTAGGCAATAGACTTATTAATCAAAATTATTTGGCTATTTCTCTATGGATTCTGCTTTTCCTGCAGATCTTATTAAAAATGCTTGATGTGCCTGCATCATACTATTAACTCGATTTTATCTTTGTTAAACACACATCTAACCTTGTATGAAGACATCCTATTGTATTCCAGACATCGAACCTTTAAAAACCTGACAACTTGACAACTTTTGGGAAGGCAGTCCCTCAGAAGCCTCAAAGAAGAGCCTCTCCTCTCTTGAGTCCAGTTGAGCCCATCTGGTCCATCAAGTCTAATACAATACCTTTTATAGCTACTCTTAACTAGGCAAAACCACTCACAGGTTTAACAGTACCCAACCATGCTGATTCTTCAGCTGATATAATCAGATGGAAATTTACAGCTTTGTTGACTGGGAACATTCTTTGGTATAAATATTGAATTCTCCTGGAAAAACTGGCTGCTTGTGCCTTAAATAGACACTCTTTGCTTGGTGAAAACACCTGTCTGAATGATTGGTCCCAAAAAAATGGTGGAGTATGGACTTATATCCAGCTGGTAGATAGTCACAAGTGGTGTTCCTCGGGGCCCAATATTAGGGTCAATTCTGTTCCAAATCTTTATCAACGATCTGGATGAGGGGATTGAGCACATCCTCTGTCACTTTGCAGACGACACCAAGATCAAAGGCAATGTTTGATCTGTTTGAAGGCAGGAAGGCTCTGCAGAAATAAATGCTCTGAACATGCTGGATTGATGAGATGAGTCCAATTGTATGAGGTAAATCTTCAAGAAGGCAAAGTGCCAGATCCTGCACCTGGGTCACAACAACTCCAGGCAGTTCTACAGGCTGAGGACAGGGGGGCTGGAAAGCTGCCCAGTGGGAAAGGACCTGGGAGTGTTGCCCAACAGCTGGCTGGACATGAGCAGTCAGTGTGCCCAGGAGCTAAGAAGGCCAACAGCATCCTGGCCTGTATCAGCAACAGTGTGGCCAGCAGGACCAGGGCAGTGATTGCCCTCCTGCACTCGGCACTGGTGAGGCCACACCTTGAATCCTGTATCCAGTTTTGGGCTCCTCTCTACAAGAAAGACATTGAGGTGCTGGAGGACGTCCAGAGAAGGGCAAGAGAGTTGGTGAAGGGTCTGCAGCACAAGTCCTATGAGGAGCACTGCAGGGAGCCGGGGTTTTTTTGGTCTAGAGGAAAAAGAGGCTCAGGGGGGACCTTATCACTCTCTACAGCTGAAATGAGGATGTAGCAAGGTCTGGGATCAGTCTCTTCTCCCAAGAAACAAGCAGTAAGTAAGACAAGAGGAAATGGCTTCAAGTTGTGCCAGAAGAGGTGTAGATTGGACATTAGGAAAAACGTCTTCACCAAAAGGCTTGTCAAGCACTGGAACAGTCTGCCCAGGAAAGCAGTGGAGTCACCATTCATGGAGGTATTCAGAAGGTATGTGGATGTGATGCTTACAGACGTGGTTTAGTGTCAGACTTAGCAGTGCCGAATTAACAGTTGGCCTCCAGGACCTTGGACATCTTTTCCAACCTACTGATTCTATGATTTTACGGACTGAGACTAAATTCCTATTTCTCAAGCAATAGCAAGCAGGCAGACCACTCTACCAGTGCTCAGTCAAATAAAGCTCTGGGTTCAGGGAATGTTAGGTTGCCATACAGAGGAAAGAGAAGACCTGCAATCTGCCATCGCCAGGGCCAACATATGGTAGAAGAAGCACCACTCAGGAAGAATCAACTCTTGTCTCATACATGAAGAGCAGCACAAGGAAGCTTATCTATTTGTATATTGAGTCAGTAATAACTTCTTAATGTTAAGGAGATTAAAAAAAGCTAACAGGTCAGCAACATCTGCATGTTGGTCTAAAACCCCTGTTAAGCTTACAAAAATTAAAGATAGGCTCTTGGGACACATGGCAAATAAACATATAAAGCCCACTTGCCTCTTCCCCAGAACAGCAGTAGAACTCTCATAACTTAATTTTTGCTGCTCTCCAAAGGAAAATGCTCCTCACACACTGATGGTTATGATTCCCTTCATAGTTCTCTCTTCTTATTTTTTCCTTTTTTCTTTTCGTTGTTACAATTGACATCCTGCTCTTACACCAAAAATTGCACCAGCAGCAGCCATAAAAACAAACAATAGCTCCCTGCTGGTTTTAGTTCTTCCCTCTTCAATTACTTCGTCTTGTCACTCAGTCTCTGCTGGTACTTGTGTACTAATGCCTGGCCTGGCATCCCATCAGTTGTAGGAACTACATGCATGTATGTATCCTGTATGAGACCCTTACCCCTCAAATACCCAGTTCCCATCTTGGACAGCTCACATTGGACCAAATCTATGAATAAGCAGATAGTGATAACATACCAGAATAAATTATGGAACAAAAAGGTCAGAAAGAATTTTAGCCTAGTGAAAACTGTATTAAGGATTTATATACTTACATAATTAAACTGCTTTATAAGTGATATGTTGTCTTTAAAAATGGAAAAAAATGATGTCTTTACTTTGTATTGGTATGCCGTTGAAAGCCTGGCAGAAAACTGTGACTAAAAACTCAGATTGTGTCAAAAGACCAGAAACCAAACCACAATAAAGTCCCAGACAAGTATTACAAGTCACCTATATGCAAAGGGAATGTGATGGGTCAGTTTGGAACTTGGATTGCTATTGTTGCTCAGTTATTGTAGCAATGAGAACATTATATACACACACACACATACACTTTTGAAATACATTACCTACATAAATTCCACAATAAGAAACACAAATGTACAGGAGTTTCATGGGATAAAGGTATTAGAAACATGACTGGAAGAACTTTTTGAAAAATGTTTGGTTCCTACAGTGATAAGGAAAAACACACAGATATTTTGTCCAGAAAAGCCTACAGAACACAACAGAAGCCAAAAATGTTTCCTCAAGTGCTGTGCTAAGCTTTAGACTGTAATAAAATCACAAAATCTACAACACCTATATACAACAGAAAGATCAGGGAAGCCATGGTGGCACTCAAAGAAGTACACATAGAATGGGATTACAGTTCCTCAAACTCATGGGTGTATGAACCTGCTTTTCTCTTTATGTTCTTGCTAAAATCTAATAACACACTGCTGAACAGAAATCTATTTTCCGTATCAGAGTTTCTGAAGTGACTAATGTAGCCTAGAATGTGCCTTGGAATTTTCTAGGAGAAAAATATTCTAAATTACACAGCATTATCGTAATCCACGTTGTTGAATTTTGTCTTTATTTATTTGCATAAATTAATTACCCCTTGGAGCATTTGTGTGGTTTCTGTAAATAATTGTGTGGCCTGGTAATCTGTCTCAAAAGATTTATTGTGTATATTTGTTTATGGAATGCTTAGCTAGAGCAGCACTCATATTAATGAATGCAGAAAAAAAAGAAAACAAAACATTTCCTTTAAAGGTTTTCTGCACAGATAGAATAGCAGTGTGGCATGGAACTACAAGTAAAAGTGAAACACAAACAGCTGAATTGACATAAGTATAATATATCAAGAAAATGAAATGCATGTAGTAAACTTCAGCTATAAATCCTAAATTTTGTAACTTAGAAGAAAAAAAAAAAAACCCAAGCAAGTCTCCAAATCACAAAAGTGGTGTGGGGATTTATCAATATTAGCCATCTGAGTGGCCAATTTAAACTGGTAATACAGGTATTTGTTCCTTTCCTGCAAGAACTCAGTAGTTCAAACAGATAGTGGATCAGGTTGAAAAAATATTCTTTAAGAAATCAGATATCAGTTCATAAAACTCCTGAAGATGCTTTCTTTCTGAAAAAAGTTTACAAGTAGCTTCAAATCAGTGCAGCTGGCAAATAACTCTCATTGAGAAGATTAAGCCCCTTTAAAGTTCTTTTCCCTGACAAAGCAATCTTGCCAGGTTGGTTTGCTAAGGAAGGGACATAGAGACACGTTGGAAAACTTAATCACTTTTCCACCTATCACAAAAATAACAGTAATTTCAGTCATCAGTCCCTGTACGCTGGCACTGGGAGCTTGTTTTCAGTTTTGTTAACTGTTGCAACATCTCTGTAACAAGTATAGAGAAAAACCTTATTTAAAGCTTTCATGTAACTTAGGGTTGAGAGGTTTTTTTTTTTAACTAAGGCTTTGGTTTTGGCTTTCTTTCAAGTTGAAGATTATGAATTTGTACATGAAACATCACCAGTTAAACCTTTTTGATAAATAAATAATTTGCAATATATATACACAGTGAAATTCATTGTCTGAAAATCTCAAGTTTTAAACATATTAGCTGTTTTCTATTTCCTGATGGTTAATATTTTTAAATCACCTAAAAGTTCCATCTCCATCTGTTATAACTATACACATATTTTTAACTTTGTAAAATTGGTATGAATAATGAAATCATAGAAGTAATATTTTGTATTCATTCATCAAGGAGTAAGTGGCTACCAATATGCATGATGGCAGAGAATGAAGCACCAATAGTAAAAACCAAAGTGACTAATTTTAGTGTCTTTAAATGTTGTGTGTTAATTTTTTTTTTAACATTTATACCTAAATCTTCTAATCTTAGTAACTAACAATGTTAATGGAATTACATAGACCAAATTTATCACTTTTGTTTTGTGCCTAGTTGTTATGTAAGTGAATTTATCAGTCCTGTCCAGATGATGAATATTTTACGTTAAACACAATTAAAATGACCACTTCGGTAACCTAAACTTTAGGTCTTCTCAGTCCAGTATTTCCAAGCTGTCCCTCTGACCTGTTAGTTTGTCTGCATTGCCACCTGGAGGGCCTCTCAGCAAAGTCAGGTTGAATTCCTCGTGTGAGATTCTGTGTTAAGACTCCGGGATTTAAAGCAGCCTCTCGTGCTGCAGGAGGAGACCCCACCATGACTTCCCATTGCCCCCCACAAGAGGCAGCCCTGAAAAGTGCCAAGATAGCCTGGAACATGTCCAGAAGCCTAACCAGGTGTATAGTAATTAATGCAAATAGGAGATAGACTGCACTTACTTCCCCTCCCTTCCACGCTGGCTTTTTCATTAGTGTACATACTAATGATTATATTAGTTGTCTTAATTGTGAAAATCTGGCTCTGGCTCATTTAGAAACCACATATGAGAAGCTGAGGAAATGAGAATACAGCTCCTTGAAAGTCAAAAGCAAAATGAGGAATTTAAATTCTCCAGTCCGGTTGCACTACCTAAAAGTGTGGCAAATAATTACAGAAAAAGTCAGTCAAAAACTTGGACCATTTAAAAAAAAAGAAAAACCAAAAAAAACCCCTACTGATTAAATAGAGAGCAAATGGTGCCCTTAAGACATCATATTTGGGAAGGAAAATAAGATTATGCTACTTGGAATGACTGTAAAGACATGTCCTTTATAACAACCAGAGAGAGAAAACTGGTTTTAAAATAATGCAAACAGAGTAACTTTGTAGAAAGTGAGAGAATAATATGTGATAGCAAGAAAAAAACTGTTTTCACCAAAGTGACATACTTGCAAGAAGCAAAACTTTTCAGAAAAAAATATTAAACCTTTTCCATATGTCCCCTGAAGGAACATAATATTGCAGGCTTATTTTGGTTGCAAGTCCAGCTGGTCAAGCAGATACATGCTACTCAGAGCAGATGAGAATCTTCCCACAGATCCAAGTCATGGTGCATTCATGAAAGGAGCAGATGCTACCTGGCACACAGAGACGATACTGCTGCACCAGGAAAGAAAGGCCACTTCTGCAGAAGTGGGATCAGCATGAGTCCAGAAGATAACTACAAGTAGTGATTGGATTATTACTTCAAATGCAAGGAATTGTTATGAAATAGACAGATTCAAACCTTATCCTATATACAGTGGGTAAGTGTGAACTAAATAAAACAAGGAGGAAAATCTTGAAAAGTCAGAACAGTAGGTTTCGGCAGAAAACACCACCTGTTATGGGTATGAAAATAATATCTTAGGTACAGCTGTGTGTCTCAGAAGAATAGCCTAAGGAGATAGAAATGGAAGTGGAAACAGAAAAAGAGAGAGAGAAAAAGAGTCATTTTAATAGAACAAAGCTGAACTTTCATGAACTAGGCAAATCACGTGGAATTACTGACAGAGCATTATTAGAGAAGTTACTTCTGCAAGAGGGCAGTGTTTTGGCTGCCTTTCACAGCACCTGGGCATGAAGAACCTTCCTGTGACAAGGTACAACAACTTCTGCTGCTCTTACTCAGAGTGGAAGACCTCAGATCCTGATCTTACCTCTTTCATAAAGCTAACTAGGGATGGATGCTATTACTGAGTTGCATCTCAGTGCCTGGATTGGAGCTCTCTTGCAGTAACTGAGTGAAAGCACTGGTTGGAAGCAATTGCTGCTAAACTCCTTGTGTCTCCACTGTGTTTAAGGAAGAGAGAATTAATCCGGATGTAAATATTTGTATCAAATAGAAATGCTAATGTAAGCATACCATTTCATTATCCCAAAGCCTCACTGTGATGGATGTGAATGAAATCCTTATGAAATATTCTGTAGACCTAAAGGCCTATGACTAGAATATAAAAGATGAAGAATGAAAAATAAGAAAATCTCTATGCTCTGACAGAAAAAACAGAGGACTCTGACATGGAGGTGGGCAGGGTAGACAGAGAACACAATAAGGCATATAGTCTCCAAAACAGTAAGAGCTTACTTTAGCATGCTTTAGCATGCCAAAACTACTAATCTGGTTTAGTATTATGCTGGATACTCCTTATATTTATTTCTTCTACAGATTTCTACACAGGAAATTAAAGTCTGTACTTACTGCATGGCTGTTACTTAACTGTAACTGTTAGGCTTCAGTTAAAGTCTCTTTCTTTAGCAAAAGAGTGCTGAAAAATAACAAATCAATAAGCTGCTTGAAACACGTCATGAAGGATTGATTTGGAAGCCAAAGATTGCTTCCTACTGATGGGAACAGCTTTCTGCAAATTAAGTGTTTCTTTTAAATAAATGCCAAATCTATGGAAAAAGGAAATTCTTTAAAAAAAAAAAAACACAGTAAAGAATATACAGTGTACATAATGGGACAGAGAAGTAGTGAAGGGACAATCCCTCAGAGCAACTTATGTACTAATAACAAAAAGAAAACAATATGGGGTAGAGCAGAAAAGAAAAAGAGTAGAGCCAGGAAAAGGAAAAGCAGAGAGTTAAGAAGTGAGTTACAGGAGATGGAGTCTGATGAACACCATATACAAACAAAAAACAAAAAAAGAAGGAAAATTAAGGAAAGAAAACAAAATCAATAACAATAGAAAAGAAAAATAAAAAAAGGAAGGGAACAAGTATGAAAAAAAAATTTGTAATTGCTCATTCTAAAGGTGTGCAATAAAAGGGAAAAAAAATCTCCAGGTACTCCCTTTATATAGTGCCTATGCCTTTCATTTGCAACCTTTGCAGGCAAAAAGGCTTGCTGGCATTTCATGAAGTTCAGGTGTATGAAGTGGCTACACTGTCACCCAGCGGCAGACTCTGCCATCATTAGTGCTGGTCTGCTGAAGAGGACAAGGGTTATCACAGCACCCTCTAACCTGGGTATTTCTGCAACAGCACCAAACTGTTTGGCTGCCATTTCATAAAGCAAAATTCATTTGACAGAAAAAGGGTTAAATTTAATACAGCTGGACAGCTGAGCAGCTGCTCTCATGATTTAAATAAAAATAAGCTGAAATCCTTGCTGTCAGCTCAATGATATATGACTTGTAATGGGATGTTTCCAACCTTTTCTTCCATATGGTCGCCTACGTTAGGTAATACACACAGCCTACAGTGCAACCAGCTTCTCAGAAAACATCTGGGTCCCATTCCTGCTCTGTTAGCTTCAGTGTTGCCTCCCACAAACACAGATGATTCATAGGACAACATCCCTTTGGTTAAGGATCAAATTAGGACATTTCATTGATAATTTTATCATGCATCCAAAGTGGAGTTCTGGGAAAATGGAACTAATTCAAACAAGAATTTCTCCACACATATTTCCACCCTCCTATCTGCAGTTGATAAAGTTAAGATTTCAGAAACAGATTTTAATGACTGCTTAGGAAAAAAAGAAAAGAAGAAAAAAAACTAGCCTGTCTCCTGGGAGGAATGCATTTCCGCTTGATTTCATCTTCTCTCTTGCCTAGTTTTAGAGTATTTCCCCCTTCAAAAATGTGTTTGCTGACAGGAAAATCATAACATTATACTTATTTCCAGAAGCTGAAATCAAAGCCAATTATTTCTTCTATTGATAAGAGATTAGGATCTGCTTCAAGTAAATTTTTTCATGTTTAAAAAATATAATGGAATAAAGAGGAAATGGACAATCTGCCCTGGAGCTCATGTGGTGAGTGACACAGGCTGGCTGCTTGGGGTTCTGCTAAGGAAAGATGAAGTTAGCAAATACTGGTCAGTCATTTCTTTAGCATAGGTCCCCCAAATATTAACTGAGTAGGCCTTTGATGTTCCATTACTTCAGATTTTGTGGTCATGCTTTTGAACAGGAAGGACTGACAGTGCCAGAATTTATGCAGCAATTCACTGATTTGCACAGTTGGTTGCCCACAGCAGTTGGTGGTTTTGTGTGAATGTCTTTCAATAATCTTTTCCAACACACTTCAAAATCACCACGAGTTGCTTTGGTGTGATGCACCACTCGATTCATACTAAAACAACAACTGATCTCTAGCACTTTCTATCTACTCAGTTTTTCAAAATTCTATTTTTACCTCCCTTGCAATTTTAGTAAATGACAAAAATTTAATCAGTTAACCATTATTAAATAACAAGACAGTAATTTGCAAAGCCATCTCTAGTATGGTTTGATATTAAAGCTTAACTCCATTAATTCAGGTAAGTCCAAAAAATACCCAGCAAATACCATATTAAAAACCTGTCAGAATCACTCTGTGCTTTTCTCTTTAGCACATGTATACTTTGCTATGAGCTAACATAAAATTTAAAATGCTAAAAAAGATCAGATGCTTGTCCACTCTACATCCCAAGCATAAAATAAGATAAAGCATAAACCAGCAATATTCTCCCAGGGACAGATGCATACAAACGCACTCCTAAACTGTTTTTCCAAGAGTCTTGCAGATACCTCAGGGTACTGCTGGGCCACCACCATGTACATCAAGACAATCTGCTCACACCACAGATACGCTGGGTCATGATCCTGCCCGTAAGGAGACAGAGATATGCTGCTCTAGGGCAGAATGGATCTAGCTTTCAAGACTTTCTAAATCATGCCAGGCTTGTCAGTGCTGGTCCCAGAGCAGACTAGAGCCGGTGTTATCAAAGACTTACAGCTGCCCTACTCCCAGCTGCCACTTCTGTGATGTGCTCACATCACATACAGTACACATCCTCACCCAGTGCGTTACCAGGATTTACTGAAGGAAAAATATCAAGGGTCACATTTTTTTCAGAAATTCTGTCTATATTTTTGTACAAAGGTCTGCTGGTACTTTTGTTTTACTGACACTTAGAAATTGCTGAACAGCTAAAATTGTGATTAGCTCTGCTATAAAATCTGTCTGACACAATAGCATGTTCTGGAATGATTGAAAAAATATCTAAAAGGACAGACAGAAGGCTAGTTAGAAACACACTGGTTTTACTACTAATTTACTTAAGTAATTTTTCTCCAATTGAGTCATGATTTTTCTGTCAATTGAAACAGCGTTCAATTGTTGGCAAACAAACTCAAATTTAACAGCTTATACTCAGCAGCTCAAACTGATATCAAAAGTCATTGACAGGTTGAGCTGGGGATTGTTCTGCCTGGAGAACAGAAGGCTCTGGGAAGAATTCCAGTACCTAAAAGGGGGCCTACAAGAAAGCTGGAGAGGCCACAAAGCTTTTATAAGGCCACATAGAGAGAGGACAAGGGGTAATGGCTTTAAACTGAGAGTAGGTTTAGATTAGATACAAGAAAGAAATTCTTTACTTGAGAGTGGTGAGGCACTTGAACAGGTTTTCATTTAAGGGTTTCACCAAGAAGTGGTGAATGCCCCATCCCTGGCAGGGATCAAGACCAGGTTGGATGAGGCTCTGAGTAATCCAATCAAGTGGAAGGTATCTCTACTCACAGCAGGGGGGCTGGAACTAGAGGATCTCTAGAGTCCTTTCCAACCTAAGCATTTCTACGATTCCATGATACATATTACACTATTTAACTCAAACAGGAATGATAGGAATGCTTTTCAGAATTAAGTTGAAGTGCAATAGAATTTTCCACATTATAAAGACTGCTGTAACTAGCAGAATTCATGGAAATCTTTAATCTTTCAGTTTTGCAGAAAGGTATTTCATGTTTTCTCTAACAGGTCATTCACTACTGGAGACAAAATGTCATTTAAATCACTTTTCCTCTATGTGATATTAATTTTTACTCATTTTGGATGTATTTCTCTTCTTACTAAAATGAAAAAACTGTAGAAAAGTTTAAAAAATAATACAAAGCTTAATTTGAGTGTTCATTATAAAATTGTAGCACTGATACAACATCAAAATATGCATCGTCTACACCAGAAGTGATTTATGTGGAATGCTATAATGCACAGAGGAATTCTGCTCAGTGAATGTTTCCTTCTGTGCACTAAATGACTCAACTCCTGTGCACTTTATCTGGAGATCGAAAGTGGTGGAAGTAGAGAGCAGAGTGATCATACCACTAGTAGGGGAAACACCAAAGAAGAAAGCAATCAGCTACAATCAGCTACTAGAGCATGTGAGAATATACTTGCATAAGGCACACATGCTCATTCCTTTGCTGTCAATGCTTAGAACTGCAAGTACTATAAAATCCTGTAGAAAGAAGGTGGCTGAACTGAGGCAAAGAGGTTTTGGTTGAGAAGAAAATGAGAACACAGAAATAGTACATCTTCCTTGTTTTGTTTGTTTTGTTTTTTTCTGGTTTTGTTTTGTGGGTGTTTTTTTATGTTTGTTTGTTTTTTTGGGTTTTTTTTGTGGTTTGGTTTTTTTTTTAAGTTTTTATTTTTATTTCTTATGCATAATTAGATTTGAGAAACTTTGAAAAGGCGTAGAGGACAAAGACAATATATGAAGATGATATATGCAAAAATACCAGCTACCTGCTGAGTACCAGAGAAGCTACACTAAACCACAAAACATTTGTTGCCAAATTCCCAGCTTCCTTAAACCTGCCTCAATGACTGAAGGGCTTAATGTTTAGCCTCTTTCAAGTCCATCTCACTTGTACTTTATGAATCTGACTAGAATAATACAAACCTAATGTTTCAATAAGTTCTGAATTTAGAGCTTGATACCTACAGATATCGGTCTGGCATTTTTACTGCCAAAGCTAAAAGCATAAAAGGATTAGAGACTGCATTCAATTCTAAATAGGAAAAAATAATGCCATCAGCAAATTTCACATAAGTCTCTATAAAATGTTAAAATGGGGTTAACTCTAAGCAGGTGATATACTTAGGTTTTAGTTTTTCTTTCTCATGACTGCTTCATTCCCTCATTTCATTTTGTCTTCCCCCATGCAGATGCATGTTATTTTGATAATGTTATTATTAAGAATCAGCCACAACAGAAGCTCCAAAACCAAACCAAAACTCAGAATGATAAAAACATAAACAATGAAAGCAGAATTATGACTTTATCTAAGAATGCTTTACACTAGAAAGTCAAGCCAGTAGAATTGTGTGTAGACCACAACAGCATGCATTCAGGTAACTGAATGAATATGAAACAAAAAATATACCAATGTGATCTATTTTCTTTCCACATAGGGGGGTATCCAAGACATCGTATATACAGAACTTTTCTTAAAATTTCTAAGACTATTTAACTAAGAATTATCAATACTATAACTATGTCCTAGCTGGAATGAAGAAATACTCTCATGCAGCAGAAAGCCTTTCCATGGAGAAAAATATGTATTTGAAGGGTATTTGAAAGACCATTTAACTCAAAGACGAATGATAGGCATACCTTTCTCAAAAATACACATACATCTGCAATTATTTAAGATTCAGCTAGATGCACATAAGCACTCACAAAACTGTAAGCAGATGACAGATTTAGAGTGTAGGAGAGTAACCAGAAGGACCAGCAAACTAGAGAAAATTCCATTTCTCTCTTGTGATAAATAGTATGTTCCAATGGGTGAAATCCCAAACTGACTCGTGTCCATAGTCCTATCCTCTCCTTAATGAGACAGCTCAATGAGGTAACACAGGAAGCTACAGCTCCTGAACACTATTCTCAATATATTGTTATTTCGTACTAAGGTAACCAATTAAAGTGAAAAAATGTAAAGAAATTCTTCTAGTAAAATGAGTTCCAGCAATTTTTCTTCATCTGCTTAGCAGACACTCTGGTGCAAGAGATTTCAGCAGGAAGAAACTAAATCTAATCTAAAACATTCAATCCCTGCCTGAACTGATTATCAGGATATTCCCAGGTCATATACCCTCATTTCTATTTCTTGAGATAAAATAAATTTTTGTGAATAATTTTTTTTTTTTTTTAGGACAAAGAGCTACTTAGGGTCATTTTTCTTGTTCCTAATGACGTTCTCAGACTGAATATAGGTATTTTTCACCACTCAGGAATTTCAGAAAGAACCATAACTCACCTTTGGACTTCCCACCCAGCCCTGAAAAGCAATTCCTGAAATGTCCAGGGCTACAGCAGCATCATTCTGCTATAAACTGCTCTCACAGTTATACATGCAGCCAGTTAAAAAACACTATGGTTCAAGACATGCTGGCCATATTCCCTTCTCTAAAGGAAAAGCTTCATTAACAGTGTGGAGGTTTTGAAGATGGCCTTGAGTTATTTATCATTAGCCTATGATTCAAGGAAATGTTCACTTATGTTTGTTTTTGTTGGTGAAACACAAAAGGTTTGAAAGTCCTCTAAAAAATCAGGCTAAAGTTCAGTAATCTGTTCCATTAATTCCATCACAAAAGACTAATTATAGAATAGGATATTGAATTTCATCATCTTCCTTTTCTCTCTACATAGGTATTTTCTTCCAGGACTCATTCAGTACATATTATCATAAGCAAGACCCAGAACATATGAATGATTTTTTTTCCCTTACCAGGCTTAATAATAATCATGATTCTTGAAAGAAAATGATAACAACAAAAATTATCATAGAATAACATTGAATAATAAGAGTAAACTATGTACCCAGAATCCAAGTTAATGATACATGGAAAGAGAATGTGTCCTGAAACCCAGGAGTTCATAACACAGCTGGGTGGGGGACCAGGATGGTTACAGGAGGGAACAAAGCCTGGAACGTGGGAGATAATGCACGTCCAGGGACCTGCAAGCTTTCTTGAGGGTGGATAAAGGCTTCAACAGGAAGGTCAGAAAGAAACAGTTGGCAAATAGGTGTGGAATAACATTCTTGAAGAAGACTTATGTCAGAGATCTGGGTTTGAACTAAGGCTAGCTTGGGGAATTTTGTTAATCAAGTTAGAAATTAGAAGCTCAGTACTGCCAAGAATATGATGCTTCAGTGATAGAAAAGTGAGCTTTAAGAATACATAAAGTGGTGGGACTAAGCACTTCTCTGATGTCTGAGAGAACTTAAAAAATTGTAAGGTCTGGGCATAAAAAAACAAGCAAAAAAACTTGTAAAGCTGATTTTTACTTTTCAGGCAGTCATGGTCCAACCTTTGCAGACAAACACCTGAAGACAAATACACCTTCAGATACTCTGCCTGAGATGTGCAGGCACCATAAGGAACACACAAAGTTTAAAAATTACCAAAAAAACCCCATTTTGTAAATACAGGCAAATGGAGGAGTAATCCACCTAAGCTACTTAATAGGAGGCTGAGGCCTGTCTCTCAAAGATGTAGGAGTAAAGGAAATTCCTTTCCTATCCTTCAATCTTTTCACCTCTTCTTTGGATCTGAGTGCCTGGAAATGTTATTAATTTTAAAGTAAAAATTGGAGGAGACTCTTGCACCTTCTGTATGTTCAGTATGACCTTGAACCACAGATACAAGGACTACAGATCTGTGGCTTGATCACTCAGTTTATCCTTCAGAATTGAGTTCAATTTCTCCATAGAATGTTCAAAATGTTGATACAAAATTGAGAGCTTCAAACAAAAGTGCTAGAATGCAAGCATCCCCCAAAGGGACTTTGGCCCTCTCCTTATCACTGGAGGGCCTAATTTTAAAAGCATGGGCAAAATCAAACAGCAGAAAAGCATGGTCCCAGACAGATTTGAGAAGGGCATTACAACTGCTACCCTTTTGCTATGTTTCATGGGTTAAACCAGTGATGCCAGTAGTAGCTAGGCTCACTTCACTGATACACCTAAGAAACAGGCAGAGTTGATGTTGACCAGGTTAGGAGAGCTGTAAATCAATTCACTTATGATGATCCTTGATGCAGTATTTACGTAACTGTGCTCTTAACCTTGCCAAATTAGCATATCCCAGCAGAATACATGAGAAATAACTTGTCTGTGATTCTGTGTGCAGTCTGACCAGCAGAGCTGTATCTGAACTTGTCTGGAATGTACCTAGATGTTGAAATGCTGATGGCTTAGGCCATCTCCCCGGCTGGCCACCTCAGAGCTTTAGGGACAAATGTTTCTGCAGCATCAAGTGTAGTGAACAACAGAGGGAAAAGGGGAGAATTTTGGTATGATGAAGAAATTCGATGTAGTTGCATGAAAGGTAGGTATCTATCCCTACTGAACTCCAAAATTATTTCTAGTGATAGTTTGCACATGAATGGATTTGAATACCCTTAGACATCTGATAAAAGTATCTTGTGGAAAGACAGTACATTAAGTTATCTTCTTTTAAGTGAGAAACAACCATTTAGAAAGTAGTTCTGCTTATATAGATTACTCCACCATCCAAAACTTACCATATATGCATGCTCCTCTGGATAGAAGTTACATTGATTTATTTCTAACACACTTAAGTGAAAACTGCCCAGGAAAGAAACTCAGCAAAATGCTTAATTAAACATAAGAACATATTGAAAATAAAGTTCAAGAAAATAGTGAACCAACTTTTAATGGAAAGAAAACACTTAAATCAACTTTGATTTGGTTGAGTTTTGCATATGACTCAAAACCTGTATGTTTTAACGAGTCTGACTGGACGAAGAGTAACTATTAAATTTTAAATGCTATTAATTGCCCTTGGGTAATTATGAGGTAGGTAGTGTATCTTATTTTTAAATGCAAAATGCATTGTAGAATGGTATAGTTTGCATTCAATATACTAATATTAAAAATAATACAAACTGTATGACTGCAGCATGGTGGAATTTGGCTCAGAATTTAAAAGCGAAACTCTTTCCATAAGACACAGTAAAGAATATCATATTTAAATAAGTTTAAGATGTTTTCAGTCTATTCAGTTTTACTCAAGTCGACATTTTCTTCTCTTAAACAGCGTAAAAAGAATTATATTTAAATAAGTTTAAGATGTTTTCAGTCTATTCAGTTTTACTCAAGTCGACATTTTCTTCTCTTAAACAGCGTAAAAAGAATTATATTTAAATAAGTTTAAGATGTTATCCAGTCCATTCTTTTTTTCCTTAAAGAAATATAATTCATCTGTCAATGAAGAAAATTAAATTGTTTCTCAAAGTTCCCTTCCACAAGTATAATGAAAATACCATTCCTATATAACCTATCAAAAGAAAGGAACAAACCCCCACATTCTAACATGACAGACAAAATTGTCTTTAAAAATAAAATTAAAAGGAGGAAGCAATATGATAGCTTCACAGGTTTTGCTGACCATCAATAAATGTCAAATGAAATACACTTTTTTAATCAACCAGTTTGAGATACATAGCAGAATGACTCAGCAGAGTAACACCTTTACTATTTAAAAAAATACAAAGAACACCTGCCATTAGCACCCTCCTCCACTCTCTCACCCACACAATATTTTTCTACAGCTTCTTTCTTAGTAGATAATCATTACTGGAGATAGCAATGTATTTTGTTACTCTGCCTAGAGTGAAAATGTAATTATCATTCCGTGTTTCATATCTCCTTGCAAAATTAAAAAAAAACCACACACAAAAATAAAAAGAAGGAAAAAAAAGACAAAAACCCCCCAAACGAACACAAAACTGTTTAAGTTAAATAAGACCAAGATGAAAATTTCTGTTTTGTCAGTCATCTTAAGAGTGATTCCTACAGTTCACATACCTTAAGATAATATCATGATACATTCAGACTAAAGCAATAAAGTAGCCTTTTAGAGCACAGGGGTGCTTCCAAGCAGGGAGAAAAAAATCAAGAAAAGATTGCTAAAGTTCCCTGGTTAAATCTGGTTCCACTGAAAGCAGAATATCTGAACCTGCAGAGAACCCAATCATCCATCATAGCTGCTAGCCCCAGCCACATGGACTCAACAGGACACTGACATCATCTCCACCTCATTCACCACCACCTATTTTTTTAAACACTTTGTATATCCACAAATCGTCCCTAGTCACCTAATGTGCACAATGAATTTGTTCTTTATTCTCCATTTGCTTGCCAGGTACATTTGCTATGGGGCCCTTTCACCTTCTGATGCACAACACTATCTGAGATAACCCAAATCTGCAAAAATTCCCAAGATTTTTTTACATTTAGCATAAACAGCATTTGCAATATTTCTTTAAGTTCAGAAAAGGAAAACAAAAATATTTCTCAAGAAGCAGAAAAACCAGGAAATTTTGAAGGAAATGCTCTTTTTAGTCAATTAAATCTAAATCCTACAAAACTGTTTGACAATATGCATGCCTTGTGTGTACATCCCTTTTACATGTGGGGGTGGGCAGGGGGGGACACAAACCAGCTGATTACTTCTATATTTCACCTGGGAGTTGAGCTAGAGGGAAAATTTAAGTCTATGATGGTTGCATGCTGGTCTAAACAGAGTTGGCAAGGGTTGGGGTTTTTTTTAGTGCCATGCTAATAAAGTGATTCAGGTGTTCTATCAATGCTGTTTGACTTCACAGCACCGTAATTCAGCGACAAGGGACAATCCTGTTGATTCTGAATAACTGTTGATGTAGAAGGAGCATGCACAGATACTCTTGAGACTTTTAGAGGAGACTAGGTTTGAATGCATTAAAATGCAGAAATTCTCCCTACAGAAGAAATGAAAGGGGTTTCTGAGGGAAGTTAGAGTGTCTGTAGCTCGTAATTTGAGAAAGAGTATGCTTGCCCCACATTCAGATTAAGGGACGATTTATAGGCATCTTTGTAAGCCTGAATGAACAAGGAAATTTAGAGGATTAGAGTAAAAAAATCACTGTCCCAGCAGAGGTATGGAACCTTCTGCTGCACTGCTAGAGCTCGGGTCATTTGGAAATAGTTTGATAGACTGAATGATATATTAGAAAGAAACATGGATTTATTTCATGCTCCTGCAGTGCTGAAACAGCAAATGGTTTTGTTAAGTAGGTGATTTTTCTACTTTAAAAGCCCAGTTTCATACCAAAAAAGGACCCATTTATGAACACTGTTATACAGTCACAGACTCATTTCCTGTCTTTATATTTCCAGTTTGCTTTCAAAGTTATTCCCTTCTTCAATTTGCCTTTTAAAGGAATAAACTGCTATTGAAATTGTGGGGGCAGAAAAAAAATCACATTTCCTCCAATGCACTTGTGAATTTCATTATATGTAAAAAGCAGTTTTTAGTTGCAGAAGCCAATATTGCTCAGAGGAAGTTGAGTGGAGGGGCAGCTGGAGGTGAATGGCTGGTCTATACTTTCTGTGACCTGTCAAGCTGAAGCACATGCATGTGTAGGCCACTGACAACAGACTGAAAAAGGTGGAAATTCTTCTGGTGTCAAGGGAAAAGCCTTGGAGGATCAGCTGAAAACATTTGCAACAAATTGACGAAGTCACTTGAGTTCAATTTATGTCTTGTTGTGTTGCAAAGTGTGACAAAAGTTCCCTACACCCCACATCTTTAATTTCCTTTTTCTTCCCCTGAAAATGAGCATCAATAGTGATGTGAGGGAAGAGGAACAAAGCGAAAGGGACTGTGGTTTTTTCCAGAGGTAGAAAAGTGTATTTACACACTAAGGGAAAAACATCCCCCACTCTAAACAAAAACCACTCTATTAGCAGAATGCTAAACCTCAAAAATATTAAATTTTCAACACACTCCACTGGTAAAAAACTTACTTCTGAAGTATCTGACATTAAATTAACTTATACCAGAAAGCAAAGTGATAGCATTCTACTTTTCCACTGTCATGTTAATTCTGTCATGTTTTTTTGACTTAATGAACAATGTGATATTTTATAGTTAGCAACATAGCCTTTTATGCCATTTAATTTGAAAGAGGAGAATTGGGGCAGCATAAATTTATGGTTTTTAATTCAGTGTGGTTTTTAATGAACCTTTCATTTTTACGGACATTTTTAAAAGTACTATCACAAGACCATTTGCCAACTTTTCCATTCTCTTTCCCTATTTTGCTTTTTTTTTTTTTCCTGTGTGACAAAAGGACCCCTAAAATATCTTGATAAACTCCAATTTGCAACGGTTACATCTTATCTTGCAGATGAAATTTCACCATGTGACAATTTTTGTGGCACTGAACTGCAAAAAAAATATAAACCCCACATAGCTAAAAGAGTAAAAATCAATCCATTTTGTCCTCTATATCATTTTATCTCTGTGGATAACTCTACCTGAAACGATAATACAGATTCTTCTGTGGTTAAGCTATCTGCATGAACAGATTGCCTTCAAAGCCATTTCTGAAAAGCCTCATAACATATAACATGAAAATATTATCAAAAATGTATGTAAATAAGAACTCAGCTCTGCAAATTTTGGATTTGAAATGTGTATCTTCATAAATTAATTTAAATATTGCTTGCAGAGCAAGTATAGAAAAAAGCAGATAAGAGACTTCCATTAACAATATATCTACTTTCACAATGCATTTATATTGTCAGCAGAGAAAGTTACACTGTGACAAACTTAATCCACATATACTGATTCAGTAAATAATATCTGTGGAATAATTGGACTGTTCCTACTTTGATTGATCATAGCTGGGTTATTAATCCTCAACTGTACATCTGTATATTATATGAAATTTTTTCCACTCAGAATAAATGCTCAGGTGCTGAGAAAACTGATGGGGTGGAACAAAGGTTACTTCTGGTAAGCATCGGCCTTTTGGAAAAATTTAAGCTTGTTTTATTAATTAGGATGAAATAGTCATAAGAGCTGGGAATGTCCATGGTTATGCCAACTTAACCACTTGTTTGTTGACATATAGCCAGAGCAGTAGAGATGGGCTTAGGGAACTGCTTCATAATGCCTTCAGTGATGTGCAAAAGATTCTAAGCAAAAATAGGATCTGATTCCAGCCTCAGAGAGAAAGAAAATAAAAAGTGTGTATAAAAATCTTGAAAACAGGACTAGAAATATCAGGTAATGGAGCAGCCATATGCTTTTGCAGATCTCTGACTACAAGTCTTGGCTTAGCTCCCAGCTTCAGAAGTTGGATCAAGCTAGTCTTCATTTTGCCAAAGCTGATGGAAGCTCTGAAAATGTAAATCTGAGCTACAGCATAAGAAGTGAAAGAATATTTCTTGCCTTATACAGTTTTTCAAAGTACATAAATTTTAAAATTAAATACCAGGACTCTGCAAGATTTGGACCATACAACAGCCAAAATAAGTTACCAAAATTAATGGAAATAGGGCAGTAAGCTATTTTAGTTTTATAATGCGGTGCAAGTGTTGGGCAGAGTGATGACAAGTCTGTTGCTCCTATGGATATGCATATTTCATAATTTGTGTTCAAAGGTTGCACAAAGTTAATCCATTTGAAGAAATCAACTTCTTAGATTTTCACCAAACAAAATGATTTGTCAATCTACTCCAGCATTAATTATCATTTAACAAATCTCCACAATAAATTTTGATTTACATGAAAAGAATGTATTATAAATATTACAAATCATTATCTCTTCAAAACTAGAGACAAATGATATGCATATGCACCCTAAACCTTGTGATTAAAAAAAAACTTAGAAGATTTGGAGTGGAAATACAAAGTTGATGGCTTACACTTACACATGGCATTAAGATGCAACACCTGGGCTGAAAGAAAATGGCATTACTGGGCAAGTTTGACCCCTTTGCAACTTTCTGGGTCAAGTTAGGGAAATGCTAGACAATAAAGGAAATCCTACACAGGTATTTGGTGAAGAAGCGTATATGTGAAGTGAGTGTGCTATTTAGTGGTGATGTGAACATCATAGTTCATACAGGGTATATCTGCATTGTCTTATGAAGTGACAGGTTCTACAAGAACAGCTAATACTTAGCTTACGTGGTAATATCCATTAACTGTGTCTAAGCTGCCAACCCCAACTCCAGCAAGACAGCTGTTCTGCTATGGAACACCCCTGAAACACATGAAATTACTTGCACATATTTCCCAACATATAACATACATGCACTGCTTTATCGGGTGGCTTGAACAAAAAGAGCAATTTTCAGATTGTATCCATGCAAATACTGCAAAATACTGTCTGCCTGGTACTATTCCTTTCAACTCCCTAACACCTAACCTATTACAACACCTTGCCAATGCCTTGTAATATAGCTACTGTACAGTTTGTAAAATGAAATGGGACTTTTTTTTTTTCTTGGTTGACCTTTTTTCCTTCTGTTTTACCAACTCATGAAGTTCTGTCCTGTCCCTGGACTGCAGAAAACAGACTCTTTCTAGCATGATGGAATGGTGAAACTTAACAGAAACCTAGGTATTAGGCAAGACAAGCAATAACATAAGGTGGTGCTGTTAAGTCAGTGAACTGACTTTACCTAATTATTCTTGTTATATAAGTCAGTAATTTTTACGTGGGCTCAGCTGTACCATTGTTTGTTTTTTTTTCCATAAGGAACATCAGCCTCCCATGATCCTTATCTTTATCCTTTTTCACTTGTTTTTTCTGGGAATACCCAGTTAAGGGATGAAATCCTGACTCACTCAAAATGTAAACCAAAACTCTCAATCTGTTTGACACAGCCTTTAAAAGAGCATAAGAAACTGAGTTCCTCATTGCCTGACTGCAAGAAGGGACAAACCAACCTGGAGACAGAACACATGAGAATATGAGGTGAATCTTGACAAGACAAAAATAAATGATCTCTGCTTTCAGTATATATACCAAATTTTGACTAAGAAGATTCCAAGGTGCAAGGATGTTTACCGCAGTGTTGTATTGCAGATCATAATTCAAAACTAAATCTCCTGGTCATCCCCACTTCCTGAGCTTCGGTTCACATTGCAGCTCTGAAGTGTTAGAGTTGGATTCATTTGGGGTGAAACACAACCGGAAGATGCCTTCTGGCAGCTCTCCTGATGTTCTCCAGCTGCTGCTGGGCATTCAGTCTGCAGAACAGGCCCAAGTAAAACACGTTCAGTGTAGACTGAGGTCCTCGGCACCAACCACTTTTCTTTAGGGATCACCTTCTGTTGTGCTGTGCAACTTTCTGGTGGAGCCAGAGCTGTATCACACAGGCACTCAAGAGAGAACCAGAAAGGCCCAGTAGTTGTACTGATGCCTCAAAACATGTAAGAAATGTTGCTTTCTGAAGCAAGGGTACACAAGAGCTAGGAAAAAAACCTATTGTTTTTGAAATGCAACAAAAACAGACACTTTATAAAAAGTGGAAGAAAGCATCTGAAATGATGGAACTTCTCAAAAAAGGTTGTTGTGGATTTGGTTGGTTGTTGTTTTTTAGTTCCTTATTCCACCCTATTTTTGAAAAAAAAGGGCAAGCATGGAGTAAAAAGAATAAAGAATGACACATGTTCTAGTAAATGCTTATGACATAAGACTACCTAGAAGTGGGATGTTGTAGACACTTACTGGCAAAAAATTCAGTCATGAATGGGAAGATTACCAAGAGAATTTCTTCTGTGTTACCTCACTCTTCCATTAAAGATAAATACTTGGTGGTGAAAGCATAATTAATGCCCTATTTTCTTTTAGGGTCAATAAAACACAAGAATAATAAGAAATACTGGTAACACTGCCTTTCTACAGCTGAAAAAATGGCAAGAGAGCTTTGTTTACCTAGACAAAAATCATCACAAAAAGCTGCAAACATTTTTAAACAGAATAATTTAATTTAAATGCTATGATCCTGCTCAAGACTTGAAAAAGAAAGAACTAAAAAGAGCATTTATAATATTAAGTCAAGTTATATAAAGAAGTGTGAAATCATATGCAACAAGAAAAAATGTTCAGGTCTCTATGAAAATCCAAATATAACCACTTTGAGCATTCTATAAATATTTCCCGTAAGTATTGGAGGTACCTTAAAATGCAATTTAAAAAATATGGAATTAACTTTTACATACATCACAAGTGTATTTAAATACAGTGTGCAGTTACGTTGCTGTTTGAATAATGAACATAACAAGTAAGATAAGTTATGGGCGATTCATGCCTTGTTGTTTTGGAAGTTTACATGAAAAATGATGGCAAACCACGCAGCAGAAATCCTGAACAAGGAGTGGTGAACATCTGTGGTGTTTCCTCTCTGAGAAAAAGAAAAGTTCATATCCCACCCAGGGAGAAGAAATGACCCTGATAAAGAATGTAAGTGATCTTGTTTGACCTGTGACACAACACTAGTGCTGACCTCTGTGCCTAACCACAATGCATGTTTTTTGTTATAAGAGTGAGCAAGTGTGCATTGCTAAAAAGGAATGCAAGGAGTATGAATGATGCTGAAAGTCAGAATGAATTATTGATTGTGGAAGTGAAAGTGTGTTTGTTCAGGTAGGTATGAAAGGCTAAATGGAGGAGGAAGTGGAAGAAATTCAAGAAGAAAATTAAATAAACTTACTCATAACCAAGCCATTTCTATTCTAGAAACAAATCAAAGAACATGCCATTTCCCTGACTCTCCACCGACCAATATTGCCCTTAAAAACGTATTAGAACTTCTAATTATAATATTTAAAGCAGTAAATAACTCTAGTATTGTCCCATGTGATTTAAAAAGTACTAAAATGTTAATCCAACTCTATTTGGAAATGTTATTCATCAGAATTCTATATTATTTATATAAATCTTCACATTAGAAATTTAGGACTCTTAACTCATCATATGGAGAGCATGATTAATTGTTCTCATCCAGCAACCACCCACCCCATCATCTTCTTCTTTAAAAAAAGCAAACACTCTTATTTTCCAATAGCTGGATGTGTAAATATTTCCAATATTGGTATAAATATAACACATGATTCCTGAAAAATGAGCACATGAGAGATTTTAACTGTCAACCTTCCCACGTGGCAACACTAAAGTAAAATAAAATACAATTGGCTGCTTACTGACAATGTCTGCTATCTACAGTTCAGGAAACAGCCCACTTAACATCCAGTCCTTATAAACATATTGTCCCTGTAGGTCTTTTGTTATATATGATCAATGCAACAGATGAAAAGCTGAAGTCAAAGTTAATCCATGCAATCTCAAAGCACAAATCAAGGCATTTCTTTTCACATTCAAGAAGAAGGATAATTTATTAAGGGAACTATAGAAGGAAAGGAATTTATTAAAGGAATTCACTCCAGCTGAAAATTTGGCCTTCAATTACAAAAGTGACTAATAGAAAAATTAGTAAATGCAACAATAAATCTAATTCTATTGCAGCTAGTTCTTCAGGAACACTCTAATTTAATCCTGAAATATAAGCACAAAAGAATAACACTGCCAAGTCTGATGTACAACTCTTGGTAATATGTGAAGCAATTGGACAAAGAGAGCCTAACCTGTCAGCAATCGATATGCAGTACATTTTTAGCAACAGTAAGAATACGTTTGATGGAGACAGATGACTCAAAAGACAGGAAATATAACATGGAATTTTACATCTCAAGGTCACAAGTTCAAGGGCAGGATCCACCGTACAATGCCTAAACTTTAGACACCTGCTACAAAATTGTGATTCCACTCACTCTACACAGATGCTTTGATGCCTTAAAAATGTACATGGAAAATAAACATGTTTAAAATGATGCCCAAGAGGATTAGGACACCAAACGGAGAACCCCAATACCTTTTCTCCACAGAGAATAAACACTTCAATTTATACTGCAACTGAAGACTTCTGGATCTAACTGATCATTTATAGTAGAAGTCTATCTTTAGGGTCACGTTTTCAAGCCTAAATTTAGACATCCAAAAAAAATGGGTGCCTCAAAGAGCTGAACAAGATTCCCTTTTTTAAAAATGTAGGCAGAGAGGCAGATGCTGATATTGGCACTGGCGTTTTACAACATTGCACACCCTTCAAAAATTAATTAATTTTAAAGTAATTAGATAAGTTGTTAAGGATGGTTATATCAATTTTCTCCTTAGCCCAAGGGAGTTCACACCCACATCCATTGTTTTGCATGCTCCAACTGCCATACTAAAAATCTATATCGACAAAGGGAAAGCACTTCCACTTCTGTTGAAATTATACCCAAGAATACAATAAAAGACTTAAGAACTGAGAGAAATGTCAACCAAAAAAGGCAAGCATGATTCTACAGACCACTGACTTGAGAACTCTGTACTCCACTCCATGATTTTATTGCTTTTTATGCAACTTCAACATGAAACTTCACATAAAAAGGACAGTCAGCCAATAAAATAATAGAATCATGGAATAGTTTGTGTTGGAAGGGACCTTAGAGATCATCTAGTTCCAACCCCACTGCAATGGGACAGAGACATCTTCCACTAGACCAGGATGCTCCAAGTGCCATCCAACCTGACCTTAAACACTTCCAGGGATGGGAAAGTCTGCTTATTTACTGCTTAGGAAGGTATAAAATGTCATGGCACTTGCAGGTTCAAGCTCCCTTCAAGATGCAGCAGCTGTTTCGTTATAGCTGTGAGAGCAAAGCAGCTGAAGTCTGGGTACTTTTATTGTAAGGAAGAATTTTTAATGACAATCTTAGACTTAAGTGCTTCAAACAGTCTCTCCTGAGGTTGTAAATCCTTCAGATACCAGATTAGTCTAGCTATAAATCAGCAGTGTCTGGAGTTGCTGCCAGTTGATGAAACATTGGCAATGCATGACATAAACATACTTGTATTTGCAAAAAATCTTCATCAGCTGGCATCTCTTCATCCAAAACAGGGACTAAGCACTGAACAATGGAATAAAGGAACACTTTCATCAGGCCAAAAATGAGGCACACTGGCCAACTTAACAGTGTTTTTTAAACCTTATTCATTTCAGTATCATCATCCAGTAGCTAGTCCCACCATAAATATGCACACACTAAAGGGAAGATGTGTAAATACTTCTATTGTATTTGATGAATTCTTTAACTACTATGGGTTTATGCTGTATTAAAACAAGGAATTATAATATATTAATGCCACCTGTTAGACATCAGAAATTCCAGTCAGTAGACTGGTTTCAGAAAAAAAAATTCAACTTAAGGAATATATTTTAAATCCTTAAATTTTGTAGGTACCCATAATTGAGGGATTAATATTTCATCAGCAATTACAAATGAGTATTATTAAATTTAAATGGATGGCTGATTTGGGAGCACATTTGAACTCTCAGATGTCCAAGTGACATCAGTTCTCCCCTCACAACACATATGTCACTTTGGTTTTCTATCCACAAATCACTAAGCAAGCACAAGAATACAGGAATAAATATTCAGAAGTTAGCATGCAGCAAAATTTTACCCTTTTTGAAGTCACAGACATCAGAGGTAGACTACAGACTATGTTGTTTTTCATAATCCCAGAGCAGGTTCTAATAAAACATTGTATCATTTTAATTGTATCTAAAATAAAGAAAAGAAAGGCTTCATAATACCTTGGTATGCTACCTTTTCCAGAAAATAGATATTTCCTATCTTATTCTTATAGTAGTAGCAGTGGCCCATTTCTTAAAATTAATCAGTGTTGCTCTGCCAAGGAGTGTATTACTAATAGCAGTGCCAGAGACTTGAAGGATTTCTCCTGATTTTACGAATTTCATCATCATTCAAACTTCAATATAAAGCAACGTGTCTTTTTACATCACATTTTATAGAACATTAATTCTTTTGCCCTGGGGACTTGCACAGACACCTCAGCCTGATCTCCAACAATTGCAATCAAAACTCTTGACATGTCCTGAGGTTGAATCCATTAAAGTGTAAAGGCTCTGACATTTTTGAGCATTCTCTTTATGTTACATTGACAAATGGAGGGGTTTTGTCTTTCATTGGTTAAGAAGGAGTCAGGTTTTAGTTATTTGAACCTAGGGTAGCTTCATTCATGGATCAAAAAAGACCTCTTGGGGCTTCCAAAGTCTTAATTATTTTAGAGCTACAAGGCATGATTTGGTAGAGATTTCGGTAATGGGAAACATATTCTTCTGGGATCACTTCACTTTGGGGAGCTTTCCAGCTGTGAAACAGGCTCTTGAACTTAAAAGCTCTCCAAAGCTCTATCTGGCCCCAGGCCCAAATTTCCCTGTAACAAAAGTTGACTCACAGAACTAGTGTAATATATGCAACCAAAAAACTGCAACATTAAAGAACTGGTAAGATTTATGATAACACTAAAAGTTGTTAAAGTGTTTTTAAAAGGTCAGCTTTTCACATTTAGAGGCAGAAGAATATTCATTTTTATATAATCACCACATATCTAATTCCACAAGCAAAAGTGACAGCTATTTTATTATCCAAGGTATCTAAGGAGGCTTGCACATGACAGTATTAACTTATTACAATAAAGTGAAGGTTCCATTTGTTATCATTCAGAATGATAAATAACATGGCTCTTTTTACTTTAGAATTGGTTTTCTGGAAAACTACTTATATGATGATGTTGTCTCATTTATTAGTTAATGTAAGCATAAATAAATAAAAAATCCATTGAAATGCCTGTGTGCCTGACATTACCCTGCACCATTTAAACAAAATGTATCACTTTCAAGGCATATTTATCAACAAAATACATGTAAGGCAGGCTACTATTAAGCCCATTAATAGTAATTTTATGTTGTATGAACAAGCAGTGGTAGCTAAGTTTAGGATCTCAATAAAGTGTGATTTTCATTCACAATTCTATATATTATAAAATTTTCTACTGCCATCAGTATGAAAAACAGTAACTTGAATTTTACAATACAAAGTTGAAAGCTAGAAACTTTCCACAGTAAATTGAAAAATCTAAAACCTGGAATTTTATACACTCAAATCTATACAAAAGTGTACAGAAAACCTTAGGTTCCAGAACAGACCTTCAGCATAAATTTCAGTTTGTACTCCAGTATGATGGTTTCTTGCATAGGTCAAACTGAAAACATCTTCTTAACATGAGGATACTTATAGAAAGGTGAAGGAATTATGTATGCCATTAAAGAAAGCCATTAAGCTTGAGGAAATGACACATGCACAGAAAGCATACACAGCATCCACTGAAATTCCCTACCATATCAAAACATCAGAAAAAGCATGCCATGAGAAAAACCCTTCCTCCGTGGAAGTGTAGGGAAAAACTCTTTCATGTTTATGGGCTCCATTTCAGCCTGGAACCCACAAATCTCCTCTACTTGAGAAAAAAGACTGTAAATCAAGTGTCTCTATGGTCTGTCCTCTAGTCCTGACCCAGAAAATCTTGTACATCCTGTGTTCCACTCTGCAATAATAATACTTTTTAAAAAAAGTTCTGAAGGGCAATTATTATTACAGCTTCAATTCTATGCCACAAGTGACTTTGAATAATTTGCCCTAAACATGTATTATCACTTCGTTCTGTCCCGATCCCTCTCTTTATGTATTTATGTCTCCTCCTTACATTACAAATTCTTCACATCTCTGGGAGAGCACTCCAATTGTCTAACTGAAGAGTAAAACAAACACTGTCACCTTTCTGGTATATATGATAATTCTGGCCATCTGAGGTACCATCTGGAATAGAGAAATGCAGAGGAGAAGAAGACAGAGGCACGCTCAGTCCAGGTGAAACCTCAGCCAGATAAAAAAACCAAAAAACTATTCTCTTTCTTTGATCAGCTCCCTGCAGAGAGCATGGTATTTTGAGACTGTGATTCACCAAAAAAAAAATTTAGCGAAGAGACAGGTTGGTAAGCATAGGCACAAATTGAGATGTGAGCTGTCTCTTTGTGAAAGAAGAGGGTAACAGTCCAAATGACAAGTGTTCCTGGAATTAGCAGCATTAAGGAATCTTAGAGGCAGCCATGGGACCGCCAGCTCCACTAACTGGGGACATAGGCAGGGATATTTCAGATGGTCATGTGTGTAATTCACTGTGCAATCCATGTCTCACTGGGTTCATTAGTTTATGTTCTTTCCTGAGCAAAAACTGGTAGCCTGCTCTTGGACAAAAACTTCATAGAAAAAAATATAATCATGTTTGTGAAATGCCAAAACTGAGATAATAATCCAGGTTGCAGTCATCAAGCTCAGCATCTCTGTATTTATCAAGAATGTGCATCTACAGCTTAGATAAATTGCTGTGGATAACTCAAAGCAGACTCTAATAATAATTAATTGGCAGTAAAACCAAAATCTCAAAACAGTAATGTGTGGCTATCTAATAAATTTTTAAGTGGATGACTCTATTTAATTTTTTTTTATTCAAGCATACCTTTAGACACTAGGAATGAAGAAATTTGGAATTTCTTTTCAGAAGGGAGACAAGTTCAGAATAAATTTGAGAGTCTTTGAGAAATATAGTATAGATCTTGGGAAAAAAGGAAGAAAAAGCACTTCGAAGTGATTTTCTTTGGGGGATTATCTGTATGTAGCAGCACTGTGGGATGCATTTGTGTAGACTGAATGAAATAGACCACACCAAACATGCAATGCATGCCAAATGTTATAAAAATATTTGCACCTTTGGAATGAATTTACCTGAAGAAAAAAGCCAAGTTTCTTTTTGTTCTGTTCATTTATTAGGATTATTATGAAGGAAATACTTAGTAAAATCAAAAAGGCTGTTTATCTCAGTATCCACTTTACAACAGTGGCCAAAAGTGAATACCTAAGAAAAAATGCTAGTACAGGGCAAGCATGCAGTGATATCTTTCCAGAACACCCTCCCAGTCTCCAGTGATTTCCAATTCACAAAATTAAGGGAAAGATTTATCTGAAAGAAGATTATGCACAGCGCCTATTGCTAGAGGCAAGAGCTCTTACTCAATACATCAGCGAAACAGCCCAAATTCTAGAAATTGTATTCATTCAGTAATAGCTAATATGTTAATAAAACTGTTATTTCAGTGGTTGCTGGAAGCCTAAAATGTCTGTGGTGCATACCCCAGCCCACAGGGCATGTTTTATATCTTCACTTACAGCCTCGTGAAAGGCTCACTGCCTGCAGGGTGGGTGGGTGTGACAAGGAGCCTCAGAGCTGCCCACAGACAGCACAGATACAGCTCCTGCTAGGGCTCACAGTGACAATCAAGAGTGACTCTGAAGCTGCTTTTCACACAGGATTGGACTTGCCTGTAACATGGACAAGGGCCTGTTAAAATGGACTCGAGCCTCACCAAAACATTCACACCTAAGGGTGAGACTGTGCACACACACACAGGTTTCCTGCAGCCTGCCACCAAGTCAGCAACAGAACTGGAAGGTCTAGCAGAGCATCTGCCCGTCTTGCTCTTCACAGCCACAGATACTTTTGAGCACTTATTCCTTCCAATCGGTGAAGTTATCCAAAACATTATGAAACAAGCTCTTCAGACTCCATTTCCCAATGTCTTGCAAAGATGTGTTTTAAGTATTTCCGAGGAATTAAGCTAGAAATACAACTCCACCAACTAACAGTTTTTGCCTTCAATGAGACCTGGCAGAGCTGCTGGAAAGGCACTGTTCACATTGATCTGTCACAGCTCGTGCAAGGGAAGAGTACAGCCTGTGCTGCTGGGCAGGGCTTCTGACCCTCTAGCAATTAACAGAGGATCACTGAAACAAGATCTCCAGGAAAGAGAAAATGGACAAACTGCATTTTTTGGTGAAAACAGTTAAACACACACTTGTTTAGGCAATAAGTGTTCCTATTGACTCCATTACTCCTTTCTGCTGAAGGAGTTCCTGTGACTTAGCACTCAAATGCTCACAAGTTGAAGAGGGCTAGGTAGATTGTGTCAGCATGCCCATGAATTTATTCATTAAAAAGTCACTACAATGTAATACAGTAATTGAGAGAATGGGAAAAAAAACCAAAACAGAAAACAACAAAACCAAACCAACCAACCCACTCTTACAATTAAAAAAAAAAAAAAAAAGTCAGACAGAGCAAGAGACTGCTGTCTCATTCATGAATAAGCTGTATTTTCCAAAGCTATGCTGCCTTGATATCATGCTTTAAAGATACTTATTTCAAACTGTACAAAAAATCATACCATGATTTGAACCAGGCTTAGATCAGTGGCTGCAACTTCTTCATGCAGAAAAGCCTCTATCTAATACTCAGAGTTACCACCAGGACCCAGACGGGGTTTAACCTTTGGCCATGCACATCAGCATCACACCAGGACAGGACTACTGGGTTTATGTTCGCAATCTGGCAGATGTTGTCAGACAAGAGCACTCCCTCACCTTGAAAGACAGTTGCTTTAAAATTTCTCTTGAGTTTTGTTTCAGTAGTTATAGGTAGGAGACACAAGATCAGGTTCCACCCTCTGAAGGACTTCCTCACATCACAGGCATTCCCAGCGGGAACCTTACAGACCTCCTGCTTCCTGATGCTCTGCTGTGCTCTATGACAGTTGTTCTGCTCCTACTTGAAAGAGTAGCAATTAAATTATTTTACCTTATCCTCAACACCCGTTGGAATGTAATTCTGGGTAAGAAGTCTTCATAATTTAGGTATTTGAAATCAGTCTTGTACCAAGAACATGTGGACAGCAAACGACACTATTCTGACAAAAATGTTTTTCTGTTATTCATCATTTGGTACAGCTCTAGCCCTCAAAAGAACGCACATACAGACTCATAGACCCACAAGGGGCCGCATCCTCCTCCGCTCTTAGCCTCAGGTAAGAAAATTTTCATTTAAATCATGTTTATTAGTGGTTATCTTGGGCATATGAATGCTTCTAGTGTACCCCTTCTATAGTCAAAACTGCAAATCATCTTCTACAGTTAAGTAAGTCATCACTCATCAGTTACATGTCATAGTAAAGTCTATCTCTGTTCTTTCTCAAGGTAATTATTTCAGAAGCATCTGCAACGGGGAGCAGCTATGTATGTGAACAACTTGGCTCATGTTTGGTGGATCAGGTTTGGTTTTCATTTAAATAATTTCTTTTGTAGTCAGTAATGCTACATAAATAAACATTAAAAGCTTAAAAAGAAATCAGTTGCAGTAAGTGATCAAAGCTGTGGTTATTTAGGTTCCCTTTTCTTACAGGATGGTTACAACCACATTAGCAATGGTTTTCATTCTTTTGTTTTCCCCCATTACAGTGGGATAGCACTGTCCAAGTCATTAGGAAGTGAACGACCTCTGCCCCAGCAGTCATGGCAGAATGGGCTAGTCTTTGCCCATTTATCATCTCAGCACCTTTCAGCCATTATGAACTACTTACTAAGGTGATGCTGCATATAGACTTTTCATTTTCTTTTTTCTCTTTCTGCTCCTGCATGATTTTCCATTTCTTACCTAGACCTAAGAACTGTAATTACCTAACTTATTTGGATGACTTTATGAGACAACTTTAGGTCTGCTAATTGAAAGAATGATTAAATTTTGGGTTGGGAACTATGCTGGATTTTCAGCATAATGGTTAAAGCATATTGGTGACTACCAAGTCTAAGCCATGGACTCAGATACGTTAGAGTGCTGAGATGAGACTGTGAAACGAAGGAAAACATTGTGGCATTATGAAAACAAACTACAAGAACATTATAATAAACAAACAGCAATGTGTTTGTTACAGATCTTTGAATGTTATTGTGCTTTCATTCCTTCTGATATGCAAGCTGAGACCTTCAATCATAAACATGTTCAAATAATAGTGACTTGAGTGAGACTTATAGAATCCAATCCTCCAGGAATTACTCACATATATAATGTTAATAACGTATGTAAACTTTTGCAGCACCAGAACCTCAGTTTGTACATTATGCACATCACATCATAAATTGTGTTGTGCAAGCACCATTTCCAGTATTTTCACATCTTATTTTCTGTCAGCCCGTTAACATACATTTTTATTGGTATCTAATACAGACCCTATTAAAAGAGAAAAGACAGACAGTCACTTGCAATGAAGTGTAGGCAAGGACTCCTAGGACTCTGTTGGGCTGAAATTTCCTTGGTTCAGTATGGAAAATCTGGCTGGGTTAAAAAAATGTCATTTGGACTTCAGCCTGAGAAGGTTTGGCAAAATTCCTGGTTTATAGAATTTCTGCTGCCTGCTGCTTGTCTTTCAGGTAGCGCAATGCTTCAGAATCCTAAATATTTTTGCTTTAGTAATTATTTTTACAGACTTCTTGATAACGCAAACTAATTGATTCTCATGTGATTTAGTTCTTACTGCTTATAGCATGTCATTCATTATTAAGTTCAAAATCACATGTTTAATAGAGCTGCTCTGAATAATATTTGATTTAGTCTACTCTATATATTTAACTTACAGATAATGATAAAAATAATAATAAAAAAATTACCTGCAAATGTTTGGAACATATGAAAATCTACTGCCTCTTCTCAAGGAGACTGGAAAAATATCCACTGTGATACCAAATCTTCATAAAAGTCTGCATTTCCATTTTGAGTCAATTTCACTTGACAAGACATGACAAGTCCAAGCTAATATTATTGAAGATCATATCCAACATCTCAGCTGCTTAATAATTTATTTTATTGAGTATGAGGTTTTCTGTGAGGAACTGGCAAAATCCATAATATGAATCATGGTAATAATGCAAAAATATAACTACAATGACATTTTCTTCAGGGAAAAAAATTAAGCCCTAGATAGCTTGTCCTTTAAACTTTTTTACTACGGTATGATTTCTTGAGACAGAAAGTATAAAAACAGTAAGAAGGAATGACCCTCTGTATTTGGTTCTTACTTTCAGGAGTAACACAATGAGAATATCAAAACATAATTTGACGACGGAGGTCACAGTGACCATGAAATATTACCTTCAGATACTGGAAGGGTTAGGATAGGAAGAAGGACTAAGAAACAAATGAAACCAATGAATTTCACTTCAGCAATGAAATTTTCAATGAACTTACATAATTGGTTGTAAGTTTTTAAGGAGAACTTATCTAAGGTGAAAAGGGATTAAGGAGTGTTCATAATATCTTAAAAAAACACAATATAAAAGAGGTAAATCCTAAAAATAACCCCATCACACCAACACAGCAAAACAACAAAACCATCATTACGAACAAAGAGTAATAAGTTGACCTAAATCTTGAATTTTTCTTGATTCCAAAGACAAGATGGAATGCACAGTATTTAAAACATGCTGTAACAGGTCAAATAAACTATCTATAAACAGAGATATATATAAAAAATATATGTATAAAAATTCCCTCAAAAATACATGTGTAAAGCATAGAAATTAACATAATTGTATGAAAAACAAACTGAATAAAAATATACCCACATTAGACAGGACAAGAGATAGCAAGCATGACTCAGGCTTAGTAATTTTTTTACTTGCAAGAACAATTAAATACTGAAATATATTGCCTGGGGAATAACCATGGTTCAAAGTCTTCAGAACAGGCTAGAAATCCATCTGCCAGAAGGGCTGTTAATGAAGCGTTATTGACCCTGCCTGGAGAAGGGAGAAGGATTAGAGTGTTTTAAGGTGTGATTCCTTCAGCCCTACAGTTCAGTGTCCATTGTCACTAATTCTGTCAGTTTTGTGTGGTATTCTGTGCCCTTCAGAGCACAACCCATCATCTCACTTATCCTGTGTCTATGAACCTGTGGCTCTCCATCATATTTGTCTCAGTATTATTTATACCAAGGGTGAAACTGGTCCGTCTCCTCAGTATCTGATAGCACTGTTCGTATATTAAGGAAAGAACTGGGCAGAGGACAAGAGAAGGATGCTGTTTACTACAGTCAGGGGCTGGAGAGAATTTCAAGTGGGAAGGAAAACAAGGAGGGAGTTGAGTTTCTGCATTTTGTATAAGGGTAAAGAAGACACAAATGGTTGTGAAATGCATTCATTGGTGTAATATCACAGAAGGACTGTGCACCTTGCTCACTGAGCAGCGACCTCCTTTTCAAATATCTAATCAAAGGTTTTATTAAAAGCTGGACTTCTGCTGGAATAACTATGGAATATGTGAAGGGTTTTAAAATTACTATTTTTCTGAAGAAAATGCTTCTTGAAGTTTTTAAAAAGTTGTCAGTAAATAGAGAGCTTGTCCACAAGGGTAAAGGCCATGATCGGCCTGAGAAAACTTAAGTGTATTAGCTTAGGCACCAAAGCAACATAGCACTGATTGCCAGGCAATAGAATTTTAAACAGCAGCGATATTTAGCTGATGGTGTTTGGTCTGTGGGGGCTCTTACTAAAAGGCAAGTAAGTAGTGAACAGCCAAAAAATCCCGATTATTTTTATAATGTTTCTTTTTTGCTTACTGTTTGCAATGAATTTCAGGTGTCCTTGAATCCTTAAGAGTGCAGCTGGCTAAAATAGCAACCCATTTCTTGATTAATTAACAGTGCAAGGCTAGAGGGTAATCCCAAAGTTCCTTGCATATCCCTCATCTTATCTTTCATCTTCTGTGCACAGTGGTGGCCCTAGTGCATTTTAGCCAAGGAAGACAGCCAAGGCTGAAACTGCCAAGTTCCCCTGTGATAAAACTACTAAACAGCTTAAACTGTCTAGCCCTGGAGCAGCAGGGCCCTGGAAACCAGCAGAATTTCTTGTCTTGCCTCACCTTCCCTTACTCTGAGCTCTCTGAGAATTATGGAAAATATCTCAAGACAATCAGCCACATAAAGATTTTGGAACACAGTCACGGATTCATTACTGTCACTATTTCCTAAACCATTTGCAGCTTGACAACACACCTACAGTATCTATAACTACATTCAAGTATGTGCAAACTAATAAAAGTTTCTTTTACATGGCTGTCATTGTTGACTTTAGGAAAAGGCCTTCATAAACTAAAAGACCCTTCCAATAACAACATCACAGCTTCTTACTCCGTAATAAAAGCTTCTTATATGTAACATAGGCATTTGAAAGCTGAAGTACTTTAAATATCTATATTCACCTGTGTACCTACCATAAAATTTACTGTAAACATGCTAGTATGTGAAAATTCACATCTCTGTCTGAAAAGCAGGCTGTTGGGATGCAAACAGAAAAGGCAGTAGTAAGTCTTATGTTTTTCTCATCTCTTTAATAGTTATTTACTATTTCTCACTATTTTTTGAAAAGCTTTACAGGTACGAATCTCATACAGTCCTCAACCAAAATCAGTGATGGGATGAATGTACAATAGCGTACAAGTGTGAGAATGTACAATAGCTAAATCTGTCCATGCTTGCAAGTTGAGCTGTGTTACTATGACAATCAGACAATCATTTCTTAAAGAAATCAGGTTGTTTTTTTTTTTTTTATGAATCAGTAATTTCCAGTTTCTTTTAAAGTGTGATCGCTGCTTGAAAACCAGCACTTTTCATAGAACACAAGTTAGTGTACTACCAGCACATATCTACTCGGAATTAGCCAGGCCATTCTTGACCACAAACCTATAAAATCAAAACAGCCAAGTTTTGCGGAAAGCTGATATTTAGAGCTCAAATAAAAAGAACCCTTCAGTCCTCTAAATTCAGGCTGACAGATCTTTCTTAGTTGTGTGCTAGTATAAAAATAATTATCAGATATTACGCAGAAGAATTCAAATGAAATTTAACATCACATCTTAAACTGTCAAAGTCATGGTTTCTGTACAAAAACCTGCTTAGGCATTTGTGAACTTTTTGTTTTTACAACATGATTCTCATGAGAAGTTCAAGGCCAAAACCAAATTTTGTCATCAACTACATTGTTTTGTTTTGCATGCCATTATTATCTTCAGTTGACAGGAAGCAGTCTAGAAATTTTTCCTTTGTGTTCCCATGAAAACAGTGCACTACAAACTGCATTAAAGAAGCAGACGTCCATTGTGAAACCTGGTAATGAAAACATGAACAAACTGCATAACTAGATATTTCTAATTGCTGCATTGAGCTAGCACATGTTCCTCAGCTGTGGATTCCCTATAACTCAATAGGTTTGTAAAGGAACTTTTAAAACTGAACAGCTTGAGAATTTGATTGGGGAGTAGGGGAGAGGAATCAATTATTTTTAAAATACTATCAATTACAATGCACCAAGTATCACTTCAGGATGTCCTCTTTTTTTTTTTTTTTT